>CAUYON010146020.1:0-27863 GCA_963573935.1 Arctocebus calabarensis
AAATTAGTGCAATCATGAGGCACAATGTGCAGACTTCATATATAGTCTGAAATATTTTCATCAAACTGTTAAACATAGCATTTATGGCATTTTCTTAATCACTATATGAAGACATTGATATTCTACATTTAGTAAGTTTCACCAGTAGCCTTCTACAATGCACCGTAGGTGTGATCCCACCAATTGCCCTCCCTCCTCCCATGCTCCACTCCCTCCCTTGCCCTTTCCCCCATATTCTTGTGCTATAATTGGATTTAAGCCTTCATATGAAAGGTATAAATTAGCTTCATATTAGGGCTGAGTACATTGGATACTTTTTCTTCCATTCTTGAGATACTTTGCCAAGAAGAGTATATTCCAGCTCCATCCATGTAAACATGAAAGAGGTAAAGTCTCCATCTTTCTTTAAGGCTGCATAATATTCCATGGTATACATATACCACAATTTATTAATCCATTCATGGGTCGATGGGCACTTGGGCTTTTTCCATGACTTAGCAATTATGAATTGGGCTGCAATAAACATTCTGGTACAAATATCTTTGTTATAATGTGAGTTTTGGTCTTTTGCATATATACCTAGTGGAGGAATTGTAGGATAGAATGGCAGGTCTATTTTTAGATCTCTAAGTAGTCTCCAAACATCTTTCTAAAAGGACCAGACAATTATATTTAAAGCCTCTGAATAAACCTCTAGGTTCCTTTTAGTTTGAGATTCAATCAGCCAAATTCCAGGAAAGAATCTTACTGACTGACGGATATAGTTCAGGGATCATCCAGGTCCTCTGGCAAGGCAAGCTTACCTCACCTATAATAGCACACATGTAACCAGTCCTTAAAGCAGGGCTCCCTGCAGGTTTTCTTATTGGGGTTTATTGGGGCTTATTGAGGTTAGCAGACCAGTAAGTTACCAAGTAAGGATTTTTAGGCACTCTCCTTAGGAAAAATTCTCCTAGGCTAAGGAGGGCCTGTAAGTCTGCTTCATCTGTCAGGAAAGGGATTAGGGAGATGTTATTTCTGTAGACTTAGAAGCAGGAATTTTTGACCATTTATTTTGCAATAATGAGGCAGAACTCACTAAGAAAAGGAATTATCCTTCAATGGAATGGTTCAAAACCAAAGTTAGCACAGCCTTTGGAATTTCCCCCAGGAAAGCATCAAGTGATATTATTAACAACCAGATAGCAAAACTATCCTAAGAGAGAGACTATGTGAGTCAAATGTCTACATAGTTATTTTAATTCACACTATATATTGAAGAAGGTTTGATAGTGTCATATCTTTTTTCAAAAGTTAAAAATTGCCTGGGACCTCTCTCAGGTGCTTGGTTGAAAAACCAACATTTAAAATGTGTGCGTGCACACCCAAACATACTCAGCTTTCCTGGGGACTGGTACTTCCAGTTCTCTAAGACTCTTGGGGATTTTTCAGTTGGAAAATTCATGGCTGGTTAAGTTGAGTCACCTATGAATAATAGTAGAGCTTCAAGCGAAGTAAAAGTCTTTGTAATTCAAGAGGTGATTGAGTCTTCAATGAACCTATGCCTGTGTTCAACTTCTAGAAAATACTGGCTTAAAGTAGGAGATTAATCTATATTATGGAGTGTGTGATGGGAAGGAGCGAATCACTTGTACTTATCACTAATCTATGATAAGCAAAGCTTCTGTCTCTCAGCTCCCTAGCCAGTTGTTTTGGAGATAACAGAAGGGAAACATTTTTTGATTAATACTGTCATCAAAAGATCAAGAAACTCTTATTACTGACAATAGTATTAAAAGTGTATTAATCAAAGAAAAAAGGTAATTCTTTTTGTTTATTCAGCTGCTATATTTTTGAGTACTTTCTTCATGCTGACTACCCTGTCACATAATATCTGCTCGATGGAAATTAAGGTACAGAGTCTACATTCATGGAGTTGGTAGAGTAGTAGGAAAGATTGATAATAAACATACAACTGCAATGCAATGTGATTTAAGCTAACATCCTACCTTAGAACCTGAGACCAATCCACCACCCACAGGGGTAGGCCTTGACAGCACATTTATGTACGGAACTGTGTCCACTGGTCACCAAAGTCATTATTCCAGGGATGGGCACTACATTTTAACTGCTCAATCAGAATATCCTTCTTATATTTTAGGATTGGGTATCAGAAATGTAATGCTGTTGTATCAAAGTGCATTACTTGAACTGAGGAAATAGGAGCTGGCCCCAGGAAGAAGTAGTTGACCTAGGATGAACTGTTTTTGCTCTCAGCATTTTGGAGAGTGAAGTTATGTGTTTTTTCTCATACCAACCAATTCTCCAATACCAACTGAGTGTCCTATAATTCAATTTAAATCTTTTTTTTTCTTTTTGAGACAGAGTTTCACTCTGTTACCCTGGGTAAAGTACCATGACATCACAGTTCACAGTAACCACAAACTCCTGGACTCAAGCGATCCTCTAGCCTCAGCCTCTCTGGTAGCTGGGACTATAGGTACCCACCACCACACCTGGCTAGTTTTTCTGTTTTTAGTAGAGATGAGGGTCTCACTCTTGCCCAGGCTAGTCTTAAACTCCTAAGCTCAGCAATCCTCCCACCTCTGCCTCCCAAAGTGCTAGGATTATAGGCTTGAGCCATCAAGCCTAGCTAATTCAATTTAATTCTGATACATTCCCTGAGGAAAAGGGCTCAGTCCCACAAGAGTGCCCTCACTTCTGCCCCCAGAAGTGTTGGGTTCCCAGAGTAAACACACTCTATCTAACTTGGCTGCAATATCCAGTGTTCCCATAACCTTCTCCGTGATTTTGATAAACTGCTAGAACCACTGACAAAACTCTGGAAGACACTTTACTTACTATTACCAGTTTATTACAAAAGACTCAACTCAGTAGCCATATGGAAGAGAAGCATGGGGCCGGTGTGGGACAAAGGTCAGGAGGATTCCATGCACTCTCTGACCATGGTATCTTCTCATCACCTTCATGTGTTCACCAGTCCTGAAGGTCTCTGAATCCTGTTGTTTAGGATTTTCTGTATGTACGGATTTCTTCATTATGTAAGCCAGATTGATTCAATCATTGGCCATTAGCAAGTAACTCAATCTCGAGCTCTACTCCTCTTCCTGGACGTTGGAGGTAGGCATGGGAGGGAAGATGGGGTGACAGTTCCAACCCTTTAATCACGCCTTGGTCTTTCTGGAAACTAGCTGCCATCCTGATTCTAACCAGGGACACACACACCCCAAAAGAGTATCCTTTAGAACAAAAGACATTCCTATATTCCAAAACATTCCAGTGGATTTAGGAGCTGTGGGCCAGGAACTTGAGGACAAAGACAAAATATAAATTTAACACATGTGGCATAAAGAAGCCTAACAGAGAAATCTAGTCTTCAGAGAGAGAAGAGATGGAAGAAATGTAAGATGAGAAAGAGTAGCAAAAGATTACAAGACTTTAAGAGGAGATCAATCAGTCATCCCATTTTCCAAGAGCTCACAATCATCAAATTGGCTGCCACTTTTCTTAAGGCATACTTGTACAATTCCAGTGCATTTTATAAAATTTCTCTTTAGCATTGTCTTGTTTAAAATGGGGTTCCATTAGTTCTTACCCAAAGTAGATGGACTAAGATATATTCCTATATGGGTAAAGAATATGATGATTTGGGATCCCTTAGGAAGGGATTAGATCAGTCTAATGGGACCATGGAAGGATTCCCAAATAGAGTGTGTTCTAAAGGAGAAGGGACATCAGCCAGACAGAGAGCAGGTGTCTCAGGCAAAGGGAACAGCACCTGCAGAGCCTAGAGACTGGACAGCACAGTAGGAGCTATGAAAGGTCTTCTGTGAGCGAAGCCAAGTAGGTAGGAGGCATGCATGGGATGAGAATGTCAGTGTCAAGAGATAACTCTTCCAGGTCATTGGTTGAATTCATTTCCTTGCAGCTTCCTTCTTTAAAACCAAGTACAGAGAGAGAGAGTGAAGGGGCTGGGGTGAATAAAGGGAGTGTTATCACCTGCCCTCTATTCTGTTGGTTAGAACCCAGTTACACTCACAGAGGGACTATTATGCATATGAACATTAGGATGTGATGCCATTGTCAAGTGTGTTCCCCGCAGCTACCCTGCCATGTGTTACTACTTATCTCAGTTGTGAATGAAAAGGTAGGCTGCCCAGAGTTCTCTCTGGTGCCATCCATCATTCTATTGTGGAAGAACTTTGTTCTTGGGAAAATTCTAGGAACTGAGAATTCCATCAGGAAACACTTCTACAGTGTCCATAAATGCCATGTATTGTGCTTCCTCACCATTACTGTATCGCCACTCACCTTGTGGTCCAAGGCAACATGATGATTCAGAAAGTTCATGATTAATTAAATAATGCTATAGCATGTTTATAGGGTTTCCAAAAACAGATGCTTGGTCAACTTCTGCAACATATTTCTTCAAAGTTTAGTGATTGAATTATCTTAAAGACTTTTTTCCTTGAACTTTCTGTTATGTGGGTTATCTTCCCTTCCAAGATGCTTTATCTGCATTACTCATATTGGATACACTATAGCAGAGGCAATACCTACCTGTGTTTAGTGTGTTTTGTGTGACTCAGAGCACACTTCCAGGGAGTTCAGGTCTCTAATGCATGCCATCTGGTGATTCAGAGATATGTGTGTGAATAAACAGGGACTCTGCCGATTACCTACTTGGTACTGGCATTTAATTAAGTGCAAAAATTCCTACAGGCATGTGGTTAAAGGGGCTTTGGCAGATTTCCCTCTGGAGGGTTTGGCTCTGTGTAGCTGGAACTCTTTCTGGCATTGGAATTCCAAGCGTGCCTGTAACAAGTAGTGGTTTAATTTCATGCAGGCTTTTGTCAGCTTAAATGTCAGTTTATAGCCTAGGCACTTTAATAACTCATACTGAAATAGAGGGTAGTTTTTTAGGTATACTATATCTGTTAAATTCAGGCAAAATTAACACTTATGAACCAAAAAAGTGTGAACACCACAATATAAGAATATCAAAACAACTTGTGTCTGAGGTTTGCTCCTTTCAGTAATTGTTCTTTAGTTATATGACTTTGTATTACTAAGCACCTGAGTATGAATGGTATCTAAAAATAAAAACCTACAAAAACCAAATAAATAAAAAAAATTTCAAAAACATAGTGATAAATGTAGGAGACACCTGTGAGAAATGCTTTGGCGATAAGGGATTGGGGTAGGGATTTAGCATCATTTAACATCATTTGTCTCTCATTAAAGAGCATGAAAGAAAAAGCATGAGAGCCCGAGAGAGAATGGACATTATTGCTTGGTAGTCCACACCTGTGAAGTAAATAGCCACGGGATCACTTCTATAAATAGCTGCAGGAGAAGTAGCCAAGGCTCGTCCTTTGGCTCTGCTTCTTGCTCAGAAGACGCCTGATCGGTGCTCCCCTACTAAGACTGCTGCTGAGATGCTCGCTCCTACTAACACCGACTGTGACTTCTAAGGTGCTTTGGCACCCGACACCTGAACGAGACCTGCCCTGAGTAAGCTGACGTAGCCCCCGCGTCCATACAGTTGAGTGGGCCAGGGCTGGAGACCTAGTGTCCAGGATCCAATGGCGTTGCAGGCCCCGACAGATAAAAGCATGGTACTTTGGAGTTCTAGTTAAAATATTTCAAAGTGAAGTTGTGTGTGGCACGCACCTGCATGTGTAGGTGCCTTATTTTCTTTTTCTTTTTCTTTTTTTTTTATTATTGGGGAATCATTGAGGTATTTTCAAATGGGCTCATTTACTGGTAGATGGTATTGAACTTCATTAAGAGTACAAAAAGCCAAATTATACTGCTTGCATTTTCTGGGTAAAGGCCCTCTAACAATAGTGTCCCACCCCCAGGAGGTGTGTCACACCTCTCTTTGCTCTACCCCACTCCCCCTCTCCCCACCGTGTACTAGCATCAATTGTCCTCATATCAGAATTGAGTACATTGGATTCTTGCTTCTCCATTCTTGTGAAGCTTTAGTAAGAATAATGTATTTCAACTGCACCCAAATTAATACAAAAGATGTAAAGTTACCATCTTTTTTAGTGGCTGAATAATACCCCATGGTATAGATATACCACAACTTGTTAATCCAAGCCTGGATTGGTGAACATTTAGGTTGTTTCCACAATTTGGCAAATTGGGCTCCAATAAACAGTCCTTATAATAAAATTATTTTTTTTCTTCTGGGTATATGCCCAGTAATAGGGTTTGCAGGATCAAATGGGAGGTCTAGTTTGAGTTCTTTGAGGATTCTCCATACTTCCTTCCAAAAAGGTTATTAGTTTATAGTCCCACCTGCAGTGTAAAAGTGTTCCCTTCTCTCCACATCTATGCCAGCATCTGCAGCTTTGAGTCTTTGTGATATAAGCCGTTCTCACTGGGGTTAGGTGATATCTCAGGGTGGTTTCGATTTGCATTTCTCTGATAATTAGGGACAATGAGCATTTTTTCATATGTTTGTTAGCCATTCATCTGTCTTCTTTAGAGAAGGTTCTATTCATCTCACTTGCCCATTGATATAAGGGATTGTTGGCTCTTTTTATCACCCTGACCATTACCAATCTTGTCTGGGTGTCTTATTTTCAAATGGGCTCATTTACTGGTAGATGGTATTGAACTTCATCTGACACAGTTCAAGGGGAAGGGCTGGGGAAGCAGAACCAGGAAGAAATTACATATAACGCTAGGCCTCCCCAGCAATCTAATTTTACTTCCTGGGTCTCAGTTTAGCTCTAACAATGGGATGCACTGAAAAGAATGCAAAATAAAAGCAAATACAGTAGAATGTTTAATGTTAACCACCCAACAGACTATAACAAACTAATCAACACACAGGTGGTCAACATAAGAACTAACCCCCATTGTACTGATATGACTGGAAGTGCATGTCCCGGTCTATGCATGTTAGGTCAACTTAGGAGTTGGTCAGTGTAGGGAGCCGGTCAACTATGGAGGTTCTTTTGTGTAAATAAGACATGATTGAATGTCCTATTCCTCTTGACCCTTAGAAACCAGGATGTCTGGAATGGAATGCTTTGCTTAACTTCTCAGTAAATTCTCATGGTCAGCAAAGAGCAGAGAAGGGGATGGGGAGTGTGAGGAAAGCCCCTCAAGCTGTGACAACTGAACTGGTCAGAGTGGAGAGTGGCTTCTACAATGCGTAGATATTGATCTGTTAGTGGGTGACTGAGAGCTCCCCAGGTTAAAGCCGCAGCTACGGCCATACATCCCAAGGCATGAGAAGGGGCTTGCTAAGAAAATCCCCAATTAGACCAACGAATAAAGAGCTGGAGAGTTCACCTTTCTTTCTTGCTGACTGCAGTGACTAGGAAATAAAAATCTGTTTGTCTTTGAAAGAGGGAGACATGGTTATTGCAAATAGCATACCTGAAAATATACATCAGATGCCAGTATTATTCCTGATATTTCTTTGTATTGCTTCTTCTTGCTTCAGAGTGTGAATCCCAGAACAGATGCCTACAGTGTTCTGTAGAAAGTTCAGGAAATGAGAAACAGCATTATGACATCATTTTATCGCTGAGTTTTCAGATGTCATCTTTCAATGCCAAATATTGTTCCTTTGAAAAACTGATTGGTTTTTTCCCCCCTTAACTCCCATCTCTTTCCTTTTCATTACCAGAAAAGGGATTGAGATAAGGGAAATGCAGTGTGTCTACACTTGCTGGCTGTGCCCTGACCTTGCACAGCTCATTTCTTCTCCCTTGAAACCAGGCTGTCCCCTCATTCTAAAAGGTGCTCCTTGTAGCAGAAACCCTCTGTGTTCCTCACAGGCATCCTCCTGGTTTGCCTTGCAGATTGGACCGTAAGAGCTCCTCTCCCCCTCCCCCTCCTCCTCCTCCTCCCTGGCTCCCAGGATGCTGCAGCCCCAGTGGCTGGCCTGCTCCTCGCCGCTCCTGCTGCTCCCTTCCCTAACCTCTCCTCCCAAATGTATCACCTTCATAACGTCCGCAGGCCTCTCCCTTCCTCTAGCTGTACTCTAGCCTCTTACAACCCCATCCACCCTCTTGGCATGAGAACGTTTTCTGTAAGAGGACTCAGAATCTCAAGCCCACCTTCGAACTTGCACCCTTGACTGACCCTCTTTTCTAGTGCCCCGAATGTACCGCTGGTGCCTCAAATCCCACCTGTCATCTCAATGTGCGTCGTCCTCCAGGCTCACTGGCTCAAACCCCAGTCTTTTCGTCTCCTTTTCCTGGCTTTGAGCGCATGGAGGCCTTAAATATGCCTGGCTGACTCTGACGGAGCAACAGTAGGACTGCCCTTCAAGGTCATTGCCAGGACTCGAGGGAGGCCTCTTCTGGGGAGAGGGTGAGGCCCCCCGTGGCCTTGCCACATCTTGCTTAGATTGCAGTTGACGAAGCGTCTGTCCCACGTCCCTCTCCTGCCAGCCCCTTCATTGTCGCTCTCAGCTTCTTCATTGTACCCTTTCGTGCACGCACCTCCGTAAAGAAAATCCTCACACAATTAGGCCTTTCTTAGCGTCCAGCGCTCAGAGGACCCGGATGGATACAGATTCCCACCCAGCAGGACCACTCCCCACCTGAGCAATGATGCTTAGCCATCCTCCTCATTTTTTGCCCATAAATCTCTATGCATTTCTTAGAGCTGCTGTAACAGGGCACCACAGAGCGGGTGTCCTAAATGACAGACACGCGCTGCCTCGCGGTCCCAGAGGGCAGAGTCCAGGATGAAGACGCAGCAGGGCTGGGCTCTCTGTGCTCTGAGGAAGAAGCTGTTCGTTTCTCTTCCCCTCTTCAGGGGCAGCTGGCAGTCCTTGCAGTCTCGGGCTTGTGGACGCGTCACTAATCTCTGCCTCTCCCGGCAAGTAACATTCTCCTGGTGTGCGTCGGTTAGCCTTAACAGCTGACACAGGCTCCCCGGGGTTGCCCGCCAGGTCCGGCCACACTCCTCCGTGGGCCACTGAGTGCCTCTCACGTTTACTTCCAATCTCTCTGCCCAAATGCCCCACAACTCCGACTGCCACATCCTAGTCAAGTCAAGCCTGGCTAGCCTCCATTTCCAGAATGTTCCCTGAACATTCCCACCTCTTAGTTCTTTCCCACCCCACTATCTCATCCTCATGATCCCCGTCCCTCCCCATCACTCTACCTACCCAAAGCTAAATCCTCTTCCAGGCACAATGCTGCCTCCTTGCTCAAGATACCCAAGGCCAGAGCTGACCTCTACCTTCTTGGGATTCTATAGTATATCGTTCACCACATACTGCCTTATGTTTTACTATTTGCCTTACCTCCAAATTGTATATTTCTTGGAAACGAGAAGATCTTTAAGATTTTTAACCTCTAAACATTACTTACCCATGTGTAAATACATATGAGGTGCTCACTTAAAGCTTGTTTATGGGGATTCATTACTGCCATGTAAAAGGAAACAAAATACAGTAGAATCTCCATAGCTGACCACCTCCTGAAGTTGACCTGATTTTCACAGACCACACATGCACCCCATGTATGGATCAGTACCGTGGGCCTAGTTCCTTATGTTGACCGCCTCTGTGTGTTGACCAGTTTGTTATAGTTTCTTGAACAGTCAACTTACAGAGATTCTGCCGTATTATTTTTCAAAGATGGTGAGTTCACTACAACTGATGTCAGGGACATGGTAGAAAGTCCTTCAGAAAAAGTAGAGAAACTCGCCAGAGAGTGACGGATAAAAGTGACACTATTGGAGAGGGACTGATACGCGATGGGCCTTGTGGACATGAAGGGAGACAGGGACTGAGCAATGGTGGCAGCATGGACAGCAGCAGAGACTGAAGTCCCACCCTCTTCTGCATGGCCGGAAGTGAGCAAATGCTCACCAAGAAATGTGATTTCATTTCTAGAGGGCCTACTTGTGCCAGGCACGTGTGGGTAAGCAAAAAGGAGAGTGCGACATGGTGATGGCTGTCTTCCTAGTTGGTGTACACAGTGAAGTGCAATTTGGTCTCTGCACGGCCAGCTTGCTAGTGGGAGGTGAGGACGAGAAGTCAGCTGCAAAACAAGGACTGCTAAGCCATGGCCACCGGCTGCTTTTTCAGCTTTCCTTCCCACTGCTTTCTTACGAGAGACCCCTCAATTAAAACAGCTGCTAGTTGGACCCTGTAGAGATTTGAGGGATTTTGCTTTGCCTATCCTGATGCTATATCTGACCTAATATATCGCACCTCTCCTTCTCAAATCTCCCCTACCCTTGAGTAACTTTTCTCCATGAAACCAGTGTGACTACCTCAGTCAGCACACTCTACAGCATTTAGCTTGCACCTCTCTCTACCCTCTTGGTATGTATTTAGGCTGTGAGCTCCTTGGGGACATCAATATGGCTTTTATAAGTATCCAATTTCATTACAATATCTCGGATAGCTTTCATACGTAGTAGACATTGAATAAACATCTCTTGAATAAATTAATCAATGAAGCATCTCAGAATGTGTCCGTGGAGCTGTGGAGGTGACTTTTTCCTGGAAATTGTTTCCTTTTCTTTGTTTCTTAGTCACTTCCAGCTATATTTCATATTCCATTGTTTCTTTATAGATTCCTGATTGACCTCCACAAGACTTAAGAACCTGGGGAAAAGTCTAGTGTACATTGTAAATATAAGAGTACCACAATTCAAAAAAATCATTTGTGTACCGGAGACTATAGCGGCAATGAGCTTGAAATACCGTTTGATTCCTAGTGCACAGTTTCTGTGCTGTTTTTTCCTCTGTGTTTTATTGCCTGGAGCTGAGTGGAGCCAGTAGAGCTGAAGGATTTCACTTTCTGACTAATTAACAACCGAAACGTCCTATAAATGATCACCATTCTACACTTTGAATGACTAGACAATTCAAAATATTTTGAATCAGCATTAATCTAAAATCATAAAGCTCTACTTTCCTGATGATGTATCTGAGATCTGAGGGCCATAAGCTATTGTTATTGCTTCTTCCTAAAAAACTTTGGAATTGCTCAAAGCCCCTGACTAAATGTAAGTCTGCAATCTGGAGATGGCTGAGCTCTGGTGTAAGGGCAGGGAGGAGGCACATCCTCCCCTTGGTAACCTGATGGAAATCCTCGCAAAACACTTACGAAGTGTTTCGGGACCATCTTTCTCTCAGCTTAGTTGAAAACACCCAAAGAGTGTGTTTATTCCTTTCGGATTCCTGTTAACATCTTCCTCCTTTTCCTTGCCTGCGGTTATGTGTTACCGTGATTTAGGATGAAATTAGCTCATGGTTTGTGTAACATGGGTCTGTCTTTTGGAAGACTTGATCATTCCTCACAAAACTCCCTTCATGCCATAAATCTGGGAAAACTTGGTTTTCTAGAAGCGTGATGAGAAAATGGGCACTGGCGGTGTGGGAGCTGAGCTGGTCTAAGAACTGCTATAGTTGCCTTTCAGCGATAGCGTCTTAATCTCCGCCTTACTTTCTTCTTTTCCTAGGTAAGTGCTGTTTTCTCTTCATCGCTTTGGGGAGTGTTGATTTGTCTGGTAAGTGTTCATTTGTTTGTATGAAGTATTGCTTCGGAGCTGCTTTTGAATCGCCCATGAGAACCGAAATGCACCCCAGAAAGCTCGAGCGGACTTTGGAACTGCTTTCTATGGAGAATGGTGCTGCTGTGGGTTAAATCTTTCTTAGATTTTTTTTTTTCCTGCGATCTTGCTTTGGAGTTATAACGTGCTTTGTTCTCAAGTCTGGAACAGGCCCCATGGGCTGATTAAGTGTTGATCAAAACTTACTTTCTATAAATTCTTTTCATGTGGGTTTTCTTTTGTTTTCCATCTTTCTGCTTTTATTGGAATTTATTAAATATTCTATTCAGATTTTGATAAAACCATAGAATTCCAGGTAGAGGCGTTTTGCCTATGTTTTTGCTACTTATGTGTGTGGTGCGACCCAGTATTTAGGCGATATTGTTACCAATTATGCTTGTTGGTGTATATTAGGCTATATTGTTACTGTCACTCTTCTGGTTTCCGCCTGTATTGCAGCGACTTCATCTACACTGTATTCATGATCCATTGGAAGTGGGCATGATGTGTGACTAACTCCTACTTCGCAAGAATATTTTTATAAAGATACTGAACTGAACGGGTTCCTATCTTTCTAGTTATCTTGACACATTATTTTATGGAAGTTAGTGAGTAAGAATTGCTATTTTTCTAGGTATGCTGTTGATGCCAAGATTTTTCCTTTAGAAGAAAGGCGAAAAAGTATTCCAAAAAAGGAAAAGATAATCAAGGGGAAAAATGAGTCCGTCAATTTGTCAATAAAATTTCATAGTCAAATATACATAACATCTGATGGTTTTATGTTAGTTTTTATCCTAGTTGACTCTTCCCCTTTCTTGAATTTGACACAGAAAATGCTAGCTCACAGTGTTTTTGGCATGGAATATAAGCAATCCAGTATTCTTGTGTCTAACACATATAGTACTTGGTTATCTTATGTTATAGGATCAAATTATTGGTTCTGTTAGAAGCAGTAGTTCCTTAAATGCATTGGACTCAGTTTAGCTATATTCTGTTAACCTTGTCTTCACTTTTCCCTCTAAAATATATTGCCCTTACATTGATTAATTGGCTTGCCTGAGATATACACAGGTTACTACCTGAAGAGACTTTTATTTAAACAGTTAGATCTATTTGGTTTGTGGGAGGTTTTCTTTTTTTGCTGCTTTTGATAATCCGACCAAAAAATGTTTTACTTGTGTTTATGTGTGTTTAATGGAACACATTTGAGGAAGAGTCCCCAGAGGTCAACTAAATTGCTCTTGAAACGTTCAAAAGATTATAGATGTGGCTTTAAATAACCTGTGTGGGATTTTGACCACATGCTGTTTTCAGGTCTGCAACGGAATTTTTCTATTAAAGAGTCTGGATTAAAAAGATCAGAAAACAGGAGACAGAAAGATAGAAGGGTGAAGGAGGTTAGATTTCAAACTTGCATAGGCTTCCCCCCAGACTTTGAAGCCTATCAGAGACCCACAGACATGTGAACCAAGACGCTATTTGAACAGCTAGCTTAACGACGGGCGGAATGGTGAGCCACGTTTTAAATTGACAAAGTTAGCCCATGCTGGGAGTTTTTTATGCTTTGCCTTTGACCTTATTCGATGCCATAAATGAAATATGGTAGTGCAGGTTTGAAAAGGCCAGGGGCTGCTTATTTATACCCCTCCCGTGACAGGGAGAAACCCGGAGTGAACAAAACGCGTAGTTCTCACTCTCACTCTGTAACTCAGGTCCAGCAACACAAAGACGCCTTTTGGTTCCAATCTATAACCCCAGTTTGGTAAGAGAGCTTCCTTGTCATTTTCAAACTCTTTTCACTTTATTCGGGTTAGCTGTGCAGAAAGGTCCAATCTGGAGAGGCGACCAAATTCTGTTCTCACTCTAAAGAAAACTTGAAAATACCTTATGTGAGATAAAGTCTAGTCTTAGCTTAGGTTTCAGGATTTAGATCGTTCTAGTTCTATTTGGAAATGAACTGAGAGTTTCTGCCAGTGAACTTATCTAAAATATCCTTCTTTTTAATTAATAAAAGGTCAATCTAAATTTTTTTTAAAAGCCCATCTAGCTACCTTTAATAATAGTAACCATACTGGGTTTCCACTGCTGAATAAAAGTAACTATGTGATTATAGGAGTGATAGTTGTACAAAATGCATTTCTGTATTGTTTACATATCCTTACGTGGTATTGTTAGCTAAATGATACTGTGCTTCCTCAACATTAAATTTTGAATTATACTAAGTTCATTGTGTTATATCACATTTGTTATGGAATCTAAACATGGTTAATATATCATAGAATTGGATTGAATTATGAAAGGCATTGTAGCTAATTTCCTTGCTCTAGTGGCTTGGGTTAAGTACTATGCTCATAATAAGAAGTATGATGTATTGTTGCCCTTGGAGGCTATAGTATTGGGGGGAAGGATAGGAAACATGTCAGACCCTCCGAAAACAACAAGCAGATAATAGTGCAAGACAGAGGGGTGCTGTAACGTGCATAGTTAGCTGTGTAGGGAAAGCATGGTTTATTTTTCTAGGACGGACCTGATCTTTTTGAATTCTTACCATGTCAGGTAGGGAAATTCTGACTTGCTGATTAGTATTGGTCACTTCTCCTTCGAACAGTCTTCTTCCATTGCAGAAGGAGACAAAGTCAGCTCCCTGCAGGTGCGGCTGAGAGAGTCGGTTCTGTCTGCCCCCAGCCAACTCCGGCATGGCCTGCTGGCCGTGTGCTGCTGGAGAGGGTTTGTGTGTGGCATTCAGACTGCTGCTTGCAGTGTGGTTTTGCCTTTCCTGGCTGGGCACATCCTGCTGAGGTCTAGGTCGGTCACACTGGGCCCCAGGACCACCCCGTAGCCAGGCTGCAGGGACTGTGGGCTGGAGAGTTCACAGCCAAGGTAACCTTCTCCTGCTTCCTGAACAGGCACAGGAGACGTGGGGCTGTTTCCCCAGAGCAGCACACACAGCTCAGGGCCGTTAGGGACCTCACAGTCCTTCCCACATCCAACCTCTTGGACCTCTCAGATCGTTCCAGGCATCGTTAGAGGCAGTCTGTCCCCAAACCCAAACAAGAAGGAGGCTCCGAGCCCCTTTACCCTCTGATTCCTCTCAGCTGGTTTAACGCATCTGCCTGCTGGGATTTGGAAGTGAGAGGGGAGCTAAAGCTCTTTCTCCGCGTCCCTTACTTCCTCATCTTTCTCTTCCCTCTGTCCGGGAAGGGTGTTCTGCTGTCTTCACCTCGTATCCTGAGATCTCTCTGCTCCCGGCATACAATAAAGTCTAAGATCTGCAAGCCAGGCCTGGCTGTCAATATGTCAAACGAGAGCAGATAGGATTTAAAAAAATAATTTCCTCTCTCAACTCCAACGTGCCTGACTCATGACTCAAGTCCAAGATTCTGTTTGGTCATTAAAGGCTAAATATTGACCCTTTTTTTTTTTCTCCTGCCCTCCCCTCCTTGCTCCCTTTATTTTATTTCTACTGACACAGCCCTAATGCCCTCTTTCTACCAGGCGGGTCGATGCCTTGGCCTCACCAATAAGCAACTCATGTGCACAGAAATGCAAAGTATGAAAGCAAATTAAAATACGAGTGCACTGAACACCCTTCAAGGAGATTGGTGTGAGTTCAGGGGGGTTGTGTTTTGATCAGCAAAGGAGACACTACATGGTCTTTATTCTATTTGGTGGCTTATATTGAAGGCACGGAGAGGGCTGAGAATGAAGGGGAATTTGAATGGCCACAGGTTCAATCAGACAGAAGCACATTCCCAACGTGATCTTGGCGAAGCAGTCATTTGATAGATGTTCTGCCACACAGAACCAATCTACTTGGGGTCACGACATACCACGTATCCCCCTTAGACACTCATAATACATAGATGTTAGCGTATCCATTTCAGACAATTTCTGCTTCACAGGAACATACATAACATCATTTAATATGTGAGCCATATTCATGTAACACTTGTTAATAATTCAGAAAACTGTTTTTGAGAACTGCTGGTAGGGTAACAATGAAGCCAAGAATTGTTTTTGGTGAGAACTAACATAAGGAAAATAGAGCATTAGGAATGTCATAGAATTTATAGTGAGTACTTACTATGTACAAAGCATACTGGGATTAATCAGTCCAAAAAAATGAGTGTCAAATGAATTCCTCAAAATTCAGAATTTCCTAAAATTACTGTCTTTCTGCTTAAGCATAAAATTTCAGTTTGCTATATTGTACTCAGTTTGCAATATAGTACAATTAAAATGCTCTGATTTTATTTGATAGATCATGAATTAAAGAAATTCCCAACCTTCCCCAATGTAATTGTTTATAGAGAATGGTTACTCTATTGCCCTTGGTGGGCAGACCTGATGCCTACTGATAGATATCAATTATATATTAATGGTGATAGTTATCAACACTTTGAACATGGAACACCAGCATATACCAAGATATTTTTTCATTGTAATATTGTTTAAACTAAGCCTTTTTAGTGATCTTTGAAAGGACCTATATGAAATAAATCTTAGAGAGGACATTTCACTTTATAATAGATTATTCCCTTTTTTAATTGAAACCATTACAATGTTCTGTGTTAATCATGATATAATCCCTCAGAGGACTTTTCAAATTATATTTTTTATGGCTTGACCAATTTTATGTTTTAATTGTTCATTTCTTTCTCCTGCCTTCTTATAGTAGTCTTTTTTAATGCGCTTTTATCTTTACTAAGTATTCTGGCATATTAAAATCATCCTACAGTTGATGTCAGTAGTATCAAGGGCCAAGATCTTTAAATTCATCTCATTCCAGTGTTTTTTATTCATCGACAATGAATTTATCTTCTTTGTAAAAATGTAGCACGTTTTGAAAAATAATTGCCTAGTTTTAAATCTTTGTAGAACATGGGAATCCACTGTGAATCTTTCCTTTACTCAAGTTGTTTATTGAGCTACAACTTCATTTGTTTTTTTTTTTTTGTCTCTTCCTTTGTTTGTGTTAGCCATTCAACTATCAGAAATTCTGTCAAGAAAAGTATATGAATATGACATTTTAAGATAAGGGTTTGTAGGAAAAGACTAAAAGGATCATGCAATGTCAGGGTTGAAAAGTGCCTGAGAGATTATCCAGAAGCATTCGATTTGCACCTGACCTGTTTGGGCTCCCAATCCAGTTCTCTTCCTATTGCTTCAAACAAAATTTTAAAGAACTATGCATTTGAATACTATTAGGTGATTTTCTGTAGTAATCTCCCATTCTGCTTATTTTATGATTTGATAAAATCATCCAAAACATATAACATAGATAACAGTTCCATTTGTACCCAACACCATAATATTCCTTTAGTTACACAATTATATGCTGTAAATGAACACACTTATTACTTGAAATGTAAATATTTATATGTATAATGTCCAAAATTCTTCAAAAGTGGTTCCAGCATCCAATGGTTTATGCCACAAACGTATCTTTGAGCACCCAATTTTAAGTCCAATACATTTTGCTAGTTGATATGCTAAGGAATGGCCTTATATTTGTGATGAAGTTTGAAACTTCACATGGCAGTAAATAATAGGTATTTGCTTGAAGAAGTTAAAACTATCCAAATTTTTATCAGAGAAAAATCTAAAAGAAATCTGAAGTATATTTTTATAGATAAACCATTTTGGAAATTTCACAGATAAAACAGCTTAACCCCAGCTTGTTGACAGGATTAAGCTACCAAAGACATACGTTCTAAGTGCTCCTATCATAGCTTTTTACCAATGTAATTTACACTGTAATTCGAAGGTGCATATGTGGTTAATTTTTTTCCATTATTTTCACCGAAGTATTTTTATTCAGTAAATAAAGTCATTATTTTATTTTTTTTAGTTTGCATTGTACTGAATTGTATTTAATAAGTAAAATAGTCTATACTCCGGCAATGAAATTTAGAAAGAGAAGTCTGAAAGTGATCATGTCATTCACAATCACTTTTTTTTTTATAAATTTAGTGTAGCTAAGGGTGCAGTGTTTATAAACTCGACGATAGTATAATGTCCAGACCCTCACATTCACTAACCACGCACTCACTGACTCACACAGAACAACTTCCAATCTTGCAGGCTCCATTCATGGAAAATACCCATGTGGGTATACCATTTTCTATCATTTATACTGTATTTGTATTTTGACTTTTCTTTGTTGAGATATGTTCAGACACACAGATACTTAAATGGTATTATTATATAATCACCTGCAGTATTCAATACAGTAGCACTGCTAGCCTAAGGGTTTAGCAGCTTTGTGTAAGTGCACACCATCATGCTCACACAATGACAAAATCACCTGATGAATTTTTCAGAACATATTCTAGGCACAACACATGACTGTGTTTGATACTACAGAGAACTTCCGAGAACTGACTACCGAAGGGCGTGTAACAAACTGGTCAACATACAGAGATGGTCAACATGAAGAACTAGGCCTACTGTACTAATGGGTACATGGGGTGAGTGTCTGCCTTACAAAAATTTGGTCTACTCAGGGAGGTGGTGATTGTAGACAGGGTGGTCAACTATGGAGGTTTTATTGTATCTTCGTTTCAGATATTTCAGTTTGATCAATTACTATGAGTTTTTTTCATTTATGAGGAAAATTTCATGGAATTCTAGAATTATTTATTAGAACTCAGCAGTAAATTCTATAACTTTGTCTAAGACCAACTAAACTGGGACTATAAAATATTGCAAAGATTGTTATGATTCCATAATACTTTGTTTTAGTAATGACACTTAATTTTCCTTGTTTAAAATGAACACAGTTAGAGATGATTTTATTCTGTTAAATTATAGGTCTTATTTTTGATTGCAATTCTCCCGAGAGCACTTAGCTGAAGTATTTATGTGCATTAATTTATACTATTCACACCCCAACTTAATGGATTTAAAGTCTACAATTTTTTATGAAAATAGTTAAATCATCTATAAGCATTTAATACTTGCGGATAATATTTCAAGGTAATTGTGTATTTCATTTTGCTGTCTTGATAAATTCTAGAGCTTTTGTTTAATATAAAAATTAATGATTCAGAATCACCATAGTGATTGTTTCCCATGGAAGAAGGCATTACTTTGCAGATTTTAAATTGCTCAAGGGTACAAAGAAGTATTAAAAAATAATTTCATAGATCATAACAAAGCCAATGTTTTGTATTTTTTTGCAAAATATAAAATTAATTTGAACAGCTAAGTCTATTAACATCAAAGAGCGAATGTATTTAAGTGAAAAATTATTTTCACATGTAAGCCTTTTTTATGAAGCAATTTTATGAAAAAGTATTAATGGAAGTTTTTTCTGACATATTGAATCATTTACCTTATTTGATATGTTTTCTTGGAAAGCAAATATATTTTCTTTATTATATCCCTCTTAGGAGATATTAAAAAGTCATGTATAATAATTTTGTTTTATAACCAATGAGATAGCATTTGTACAGTTATCTCTGAGAATTTTGTTCTGGATACTTCTGCACCAGTACGGGGATTCTAGACATAAACACCAGTCAATGAAACTGATGGCAAGTTTCTGCAGTCAAACTTACTGAATTTTGCAACCATGTGTTTCAACTCCTTCAATTCCCATAGTCCAGGTTTTGTTCCCATTGTAGATAGACAAGGAGTTTGTCTTTACCTACCCCTGAGCTGCCGCCTCCTTCTTAACCCATATTACAGAAGGATTCAATTGCATTCAATATATGAAAAGATAATTCAACTGCATTTAGTATACAAAGTGCAGAGAACTTTAATGACCTAAGAAAGTTAAAACTGTTATCATCATCTGTCATTTAATCAACTATTGAGCGCCCACCATCATGCAGTTCACAGATAATATTGTCTAATTATACATATTTTAATTGAAAAAGGAATATATGTGCTTTCTTGTGTCACGAAGAAAGACAATTTTAGTGAAAAATACATGTAGAAATGCTTCAAATAAAACTGAAAGGATACAGGCGATTATCTTTTATACTTGAATTTTTGTTTGCTTGATTTTAATAAGTTTTCTGGTTTTTCACAATGGAAATTCAGAAGTGAGATTCTATCTAAGAAGTTGGGTGAAAAGTTGAAACTGAATGAATGCCAGAAGACTTGTAGCTCAGCCTCCCTCTCCCCGTCCCCTTTCATTGTCACTTGATTGGAAACATTCTGCTATCCCAGAAACAGGAAAACGGCCAAGTCCTTTGCACTGACTCTCCGGCAGAGCTTGTCTTTTTCTCTGACACATGAGTTTCGAGAAAAGTCTGGGCCACTTGGCATTTTTCAGATTAAAGGGAGATTTGACAATCCTTAAACACCACACCGGAATTTTTGTGAGTTTCCAAGGAAGATAAAGCACAGACCTTTCCCTGGAGCTTAACCTGAAGAGATTTCTCCTGTCTGCAAACTTCAGAGCATATTTTGTGCCTTTGTGGAAGTGTTGAGGGGAGAAGGCCAAGTTTTTCTTCCCTTCTTTTTGCTACAATGCAAACTCATTCACAAAGCATGCCCTACTCTTTCTTCCTTTCCAAGGGCAGAGCATGGTGGATGCGTTCCAAATCTGGGGCAGCGTCATTGTGTTCTCAGGCATTGCCTCTCTTTTGAACAGGGAATAGCGAATTTAATCTAATTGAATTCCACAGCAGTGGCTTGTTTATATTTTGCCCAAGGAATAGTCCCACTGCTTAAGTTTGGTGTTTGAAGTGTACCATGAATAGTGGTCTATGTGATGAATATTACTAAGGATACAAATCCTTCAAGAGTATGTGCAATGGGTGTTCAAAAATTATTCTTAACAAACTCTTAAATATCAAGAGTTCTAGAATTAATATGCTTTGTTTGAAGAGTGTTGTCCATCAAACAATAAAACTCTCTGTAGCGAGGACTTTGGCCTGATAGATGGCTGCCTCTGCGTATTTGTAAAAATTTCAAAATAAACCCAGGTGTTAAAATTTGTGACCTTTCCTCCAGCCCTAGGACAAACCCAATGCATAATTACTCATGTACAGTCATGCAGAACTACCCAGCATTCACATAAACTTACTTATTGAGGAGTTTACTGCTGCAGCATGCCCCTTAGGGGAAAAGTCCATAGCATACTAGATAAATTAACCATTAACGTAGGAATTAAATTAGAGAGGCTGCAGTTACGACTTCTTCTAAAGTTATGAAATCTATATTAAGTGAGAAAAAGTTTATCTAAATCCAAGTAATTGGTTGAATTATATGCAAATGCCGATATTCAGCTGTTTTTGATCTGCAAAAATGGAGTTCAACCTAATAACCAGTGGCTGTATTGAGCTGTACTGTTCTAAGTTGAATTTTAATTTACTATGATAACTAAATCATAAAGAGTAGTGATTGCCTCACTGTGATTTGATTAAAAAGAACTAAACATATCCCCTATATTTTCTTCTTGGGAAAAATATAGCATCAAAACCATGTTTTCAAAGCCAGGCTTCCTTCCAATTATACCCTAGATTCAAACTCCCTGATGTAGCATGTTAGTCTGCCATTTTGAAAAAATCTAAGAGAAAACTGAAGTCCTTTTGAAGTTTCTGTATTTTACAGATAGCTCTTTGAATATATCATAACATAAAAAATCTGACCCCGATATTTAAAACGGAATAATTGCCTGTGTTGCCAAGATGAAGATACTCTAATTATTAAGTAATTGCATTCTCCCTCAATGCTGTGGGTAAACACAGCTCTGGTTTTTGAGCAGGTGAAATTCCTGTTTTACTGTCAGAATGCAGTGATGTAGCCCAGCCTATATCCTATTAGCCTATAAATCTGTAACTTGAACCAGAACATTGGAAGGCAAATGCAGTTTTGCAATATACTGGGCAGCTAACTTTCTATATGCATGATAAAGTATCCATGACAAAATAAAATTGGGATCACATAGCCCTTTAGGAATAAACCTGTTCAATAATAAGAAATTATAGGAATTATTTTTTTCAATAATTGTACAAATTGTCATTTTCTGGAACTAGTATAAATGTATACAAATTGAATCACCTGAGCATCTCACTTTTGCATTCTGGCTCAAACTGAATTTCTTGATAGAATTATGCCTACATTACCACCAGCTGCCTCTTCTCAGTCTTAAGTTTAATTCCATTTAAGGACTCTGTTATTGTATCAAAACAGAATAAAAATCTAGTTACAGAGTTAAGAGTCTTCACAATTGGGTGCTGTTTGATTGTGCATCGTGTGAACGGCTCATCTGATTAATCTTTGATCCATCCTTATCACCTGGCCTTATTTTGGAATCCTTGAGCAGCATCTGCCTGGAAGTGGCTGCAACAGTTCCAGTTGCCTGAACAGTGTTTTCCTAGCACTGTAAGCAGAGAAGGGCCTCTTGCAATGAAGACAACTTCTGCTCTAAGAGTTTCAGTGTTTCACCCACACAGTCGCTTCCTGGCATGCGGAGAGGCCTTTCCACCGTCTTCCTTCCTTGCCCCACTTACTCATAGGTGAACACTTTGAGTGTAGTTTTTGATGCATTCTTCCATTACCAGCTCTATAGAAATACCTATACCAACACTATACTCCTATTCCTATACCAGCACTTTAAGTATTTATTAGATATAGTGAATGAAGAGCAAATGAGTGAATATATTTGTCTCGCCATTAGGTAAGCTTATGAAGAATGTATTTCTTGAGCACCCTTTTATACTGCAAATACAGGAAAGGAAGTAGAGTATATTCTTGAATGCAAGGTACTCTTGGCTGTGTTAATTTTTCAAAAAAATCATTGATGGTGGATTTTTCTGCCTCTAACTCTGCTTAGGTGGATCACTCAAAACTCAAAAACTTGGTTGCATTTCCTCAAAGGAGTTAATAATTTCACTCTAAAAAAACATCAAAACAGATTCAAAATGATTAAAGTGCTTTATAATCTCTTGGGGACTATTCACTTGTAATTTGTTATTTCTTGGACTGTCAAAGGCAGTTTTTATGAATGGGAAATGATTGTTATTTAAAGCCTTGTTTGCCTTTGATGGAGGTTTTTGTGCTGCCAAGGTTACCCAGCATTTGAGAATGAAGAAGATTCACTGTTTTTCTTTTTTTAGATCAGTGGTATGTTGAATTTGAAATAAAGCAATAAAGACTTTTTTTGTAGTTATATTAATAAAAAGAGAATAATGGGAGAGAGAAACTTGGCCTGCATCCATGTCAACTGAAATGAAATGCTGATTACACCATCATGGGGCTGCCAATACGAAAAACTCGATGATACAGGTAGAATTTTTAACCTGAATTATTTGATATTTCTGTTGAAAGTCTTTGTTCTGGATTAAACCTCACAGGTAAAATAAAAGGTAAGGGAAAACAGGAGAAAAGTAGATATTCAATATGTATTTGGAGCAAAGCTGAGAAAATAATTTCCATTCATACAGATAGGCATACCATACCAAATTCACAAAGGTGACCCATCTCTTAAGCCTACAAAACTACAGACTTCCTCTTCTCATTAAACTTGGCTTCTTCCTCACCTAGCTGGAAAATATACCCATCCAACGGTGGTGGTGTTGGCGCACACAGGTCCCTGCGCTGCTTTTGCACAGCAGCAAGGCTGTTAGTGCCTGAGGAGTTGCCTCTTTGCCGTATAAAAATTCAATGAGAAGCTGCCAGTAAAAACTTAATTAAAAGGTTGTGGAAACAAAAGTGCCACGCACTGAGCCTTCCCCCTTGCTCAGCTCTGGCTCTGCTGAGCCACCAGGAGCAATGGATTTTGCAGGCTCTGGGCCTCTTCTATGAAAAAGCTCTGGCTGCCAGCAATGCACATTCTTGGCCCGTAATGAGAAACTAGGGAGGGAAAGCGTGTTTCCCTATGAATTAGTTGCTGAACAACTACTGCCTTATGTACCAAAAACCCTTTGTGAATTTCACCTGAAATATGCTCCCAGTATGAAGGCCATGAAAAACGCCTTGGGGGTCTCACATGGAGAAGTCCAGCTGTGCAATTGTGTCTGTTCGCTGCCGTGTCTAAAATGTGTTCAGATTTGCCATCCCCTTTCTCGTCTCCTTGGTGATACACAAGCCTAACTCATTAAAATACAGTTTCTACATTTCACACGGCTATCTCAAACTGTAAATAAAAAGCATGTTCTCTAACAGTTCCTCCAGCTGCAGTAGAGATGTCATTTGTGGAGTTACTGTCCTCAACCAGGCACCTCGTTTGTGCTCAGTAAGGAAAGTTGAATGGGCAGCTCATGGAGTATCCCATGAAGTGGGTGGTATTGCTCCTTAGAACAAAAAAGGTTACATAACATCCCAGGCTACATGACTCGGGAGCACATTTTCATAAGCCCAATGTTTATGATTTGGGAGACCATCTTTAGGAAAAAAATATAAAATTAGGAATACAAAATTAAGAACAGGGCCTAATGCAAGTGATAGGCCCCTCGGCTTAAGCAGGACTGGTTCCGCGCTGGTCTCACCTCTGTCCGAGTTCGTCAGCTTTTTGTTTTCAGCCCCAGAGTGGTACTTCCATGGAAACAGCCACTCTTTGAAATCAGAGAGATAACCCACTGGTCCATTTAAACATGTATCATTTGGACCCAATTTTTGGTGAATTTTCTTGTAGTAATTTACCCTAATTGCAATATGGTAAGAAAGGTTGCAAGGTAGATTTTTCTCCAAGAGCTCAGAAGAATTTCTCTTTTTAGGCACTTGGAATAAAAGGACGTGGTTATTGACCTCAAGTGCTGCACAACTTACAAGGGCAGACAGACATGTTAACACCACAACCCGGTGTGATAAATGCTGGCAGAGAAATGCTGCCATAGTCCCACCTGGTTTTAGAGATTGGACTCCAACTCTGCCATCTCCATGAAGACTTCTCAGACCTCTCTGTCCCTCGCTGAGCTCCTCTGAAGTCATGAGACACTTTGGTTCCATACAAAGTGATACAGAGCAGCTTGGACAGTTGGACCTGATCTTCCCAATTGGACTGAAAGCTCCTTGAAGGTGGACGATCTGCCTGTTACCAAGGTTCCAAAGGGTGGGCACTGGATAACTGCTTGACTGAGCAAATGGCCGAGGAGTCACTGACGGTGGCTGTCCAGGAGACCTAGCAATCTTTCTAAAAGATGTCATCTCCAATCCAGTCAACTGAAGCCATTGCTGAGCATGGAAGATGTGGTAAAAGTTTTTATTTAAAATTTCACTCTGTATTTTAATGTCCTCTTGATAGTTAAGGACATTTGCTATTTTATCCCAGAAGAGGACTCACAAAATTAATTTCACCTATTTTTTTTTATTGAGGTGAAATTCACAAAGCATAAAATTAACCATTTTAAAATGAACCTTTGATGACATTTAATATATTCCTAATGCTACACAACCAGCACCTTTTTCTAGTTCCAAAACATGTTCAGAACCCCCCAGGGAAACCTATGTGGGTAAGCAATCACCACTCGTGTCCCCTTCCCCATCCCTGTCAGTGCTAATCTGATTTCTGTCTCTGTGAAATTATCTGTTCTAGATATTTCACATAAGTGGAATCAGACAACATAAATCCTTTTGTGTTTAACTTCTTGCACTGTCCAGGTTCATCCGTGTTATAGCTGGATGAACATGGCATTAATTCATTCCTGTAGTGGTTGAATAATATTCTATTGTGTGTGTAGATCAAAATTGTTGGTTAGTTCAGCCATTATTTCCACATTTGGGCTTTGTGAATAGTGCTGCTATGAATATGTGTGCCTAGTGGATTGTTTTTTTCAGACTCTGTTTTCACTTCTTTGGGGTATATACCTAAGATTGAGATTTCTAGATTCTATGGCAATTCTATGTTTAACTTTTTGAGGAAATACTAAACCATTTTCCAGAATGGCTGCACCATTTTATAGTCCCATTGACAATATACAAGACTTCCAATTTCCCCACATCTAATACTTATTTTCCTTTCTCCATTAATATTGTTGATATCTTAGTGACACTAAAGTAAATCTTATGTTCAAATTATTCATGCCATTTTTCTAAAGATATTCAGTAGCCCTGAGGGTCAATTCACATTCTACATTTGAGTCCAGGGTCTCAGACATCTGGTTGTTTGCAAGGACAGAGACATCGTAAGTGAACAAAATATGCCCAGGGTGAGATTTCAGGAGACGGGGATTCACCAAATGAATGATGATGTTTAGGTAGACAGTCTCTCTGGAGGAAATTTTTAATTACATTTTAACATTTTATACAACAAAATTGAAGACTCATAGGCAAATATCATTTTAGACCTTTAATTTTTTTATATTTCTAAACTTAACCAAAAAATGAATTTCTAGAGTAAACAGCAAACACAACCACTTGTTGATTGAGTCATATTTTCTCCTCAGCAAAACTTGGTTTGTTAATGGCTGATTTTCTTCCAGATATTTGGTATCTTACCCCCGAATTACTTCTACTTTTACATGTAGAACATAATATTTGAAAACCAAAATTCCCAGTTGTATTCTTTTTTTTTTTTTCAATCAGTTTGTGTTTGAAAGGCTACAAATCAAGAATTAATCTGAGAGCCTTGCTGGGCTGCAGGAAAATTTGAATGAGGGTGAGGATGTACACACTTCCCTTGCCCTTAAAACAAAAACTCATAGAACTTATGACTTGTACAGAAGCTTCGATGTCAGCAGTTTAAAACAGATCATTTAAGAGGAACACCCCCCCCAAACCCTCCTATTTTTTTCCTGAAATAAATGCTATGCAGAAACTTTACATTAGGCCAGCAAGCACACACAGAATAGCAACAACAAAGCTCAACAACAAACAGAAGCAAAATTGTTCTGATGAGACAGGGCTGGAGGCTCAGAGCCCTTGTGCTCCCAGTCCTCTGCCCTCCTCAGAGCCACAGAACATAGGTTGGCAATCCCTAGTCTAGTTCAGTGCCCCCTCTGTGCTGTGGAAGATTCCAGCTGCTGCTTGACCATTAGTGGTGACAGGGAGCTCACACACTCACAAGGACTCTATTCCATTGGTGAGCAAATCTAAACATTATGAAAGAAACTCCACACATGGACACAAACCTTTGCCCCTGTCACTTTGATCTCTAAGGTTTTAATCTTACCTTTTGGAACACTTTACCTCCCTTTCAGCTCTAGGTTTAGAAAAACAGGTGTATTGTCTTCCTTTTCTTGTCAACGTCACCCCCAATTTACCCACCACCTTTGTGATACATCCCAATTACCACCACCTCTGTGATACATCACCTTTGTCTGGAATGGCTCCAACTCTTCCTGGCCGATTTATCCCAGGTACTAACTGACCAGTGTTGACTCCAGAGGACCTGTTTTCCCCAATGTTCTGAAGGCTGCACTTCCGCCAGTGCCTTTTCTTGGTAGCCCAAGTTAAGAATGTGACCAACAGAAGCTTGACCTTTTCCCCATGAACTGATGATTATCCAGTTATTTCAGCCCTCTAATACATTATGTTTTGAAGTGAAGCTCTAGAATATTCAATCTGGAACATAATTACCTATATACCGGATGCTTTCAGAAGGTATTTGTTTCCAGTGATCCACTATTCCAGCCATCCTATAGGAATAAAAGAAATTGAGGAGTGTAAGATTTTTCAACACAACTATGTAAAAGATGATATAAAAAGCAATTCATAAAAGCTTCATATTATAAAAATGAATATATTCCAAAAGGACTGATAGGATTGTATAAACCCTTTTTTTGATTCTTTTGAATTTTTGTAGGCCTTTTATATACTTCTGTAATCACATATTAGTATCTATATTAATAATACTTACCTTCTTTCTTTATTTTTTTTATTGAATCATAGCTGAGTACATTAGTGCAATCAAGGGGTACAATATGCTGGTTTCATATACAATCTGAAACATTTTTATCAAACTGTTTGACATAGCCATCATGTCATTTTCTTAGTATGAAGACATTTGTATTCTGCATTTAGTAAGTTTTGTCTGAACCCATCTAAGATGCACCATAGGTGTGGCCCCACCATTTACCCTCCCTCCACCCATCCCCCCTTTCCTCCCTTACCACTTTCCCCATATTTTTATGCTAGAATTGGGTTATAGCCTTCATATGAAAGCTATAAATTAGCTTCATAATAGGGCTGAGTACATTGGATACCTTTTCTTCCTTCTTGAGATACTCTACTAAGAAGAATACTTTCCAGCTCCATCCATGTAAACATGAAAGAAATAAAGTCTCCATCTTTCTTTAAGGCTGCATAGTATTCCATGGTATACATGTACCACAATTTATTAATCCATTTGTGGGTAAATGGGCATTTGGGCTTAGTGATTTGAAGAATAAATCCGTGAACCACAGATCTGTGATAAG
>CAUYON010146021.1:0-24300 GCA_963573935.1 Arctocebus calabarensis
ACATTTTGATTTTGAATATTTATCAACCCCACTTAAGTGCTCCCAGAATTATGAAATGAGCATATCAACAAACTCATGAATATCTTATGGAATTGGAGAAAGAAAAACAATCTAAGCCTAAACCCACAGAAGAAAAGAAATAATCATTAATTAAATCAGATATTAATGAAATTGAAAACAAAAAAAAATCATTCAGAAAATTAATGAAACAAAAAGTTGGTGTTTCAAATACATAAATAAAATCAACAAATTTTTGGCCAGATTAACTAGAAACAGAAAAGTAAAATCTCTAATAACCTCAATCAGAAACAATAAGGGGAAAATAACAACAGATGCCAGACATGTAAGAGATGATCTCTGAATAGTACAAGAAACTCTATGCCAAGAAAGTTGATAATGTGGAGGAAATGGATCAATAGCTGGAATCACACCCTCTCCCTAGACTTAATCAAGAAGTAACAGATTTCTCTTTCTCTCTCTTTCTCTTTTTTTTCTTTTAATGAAACAGATCTCTTGAACAGCCCTATTTCAAGAACTGAGATCAAGTAAACAATTTAAAAAATCTTCCAACAAAAAAAGGCCCTGGTCCAAATGGCTTCACACTAAAATTCTATCAAACCTTCAAAAAAGAGCTTATACCCATACTTCAGAAATTATTCTAAAAAATTGAGAAGGAAAAAAATCTTCATCATCTTCTACAAACATCACCCTGCTACTAAAACCCAGAAAAGAACCAACTAAAAAGGAGGATTTCAGACCAATTTCATTAATGAATACGATGCAAAAATTCTCAATAAAACCCTAGCCAATAGATTACAGCTACATATTTTTAAAAAACCATTCATCACAATCAAGTATGTTTCATCCCAGGGACGCAAGGCTGTTTTAACATACATAAGTCCATAAACATAATTCACCTTATCAACAAAAGCAAAAAAAAAAAAAAAGACCATATGATCCTCTCAACAGATCATATATTGAGAAAAAGCATTCAATAAAATTCAGCATCTTTTTCTAATTAGAACATTGAAGAATATAGGGATAGGTGACATATTTGTTAATCTGATTGAAGCCATCTACAACAAACCCACAGCTAATACTATACTGAATTGAGCAAAACTGAAAGTTTTTCTACTTATAACTAGAACCAGACAAGGTTGTCCTGTATTGCCTCTACTATTCAACATAGTGCTGGAAATTCTAGCCAAACAATCACACAAGAAAAGGAAATAAAGTACATCCAAATGAGGGGCAGAGGAGGTCAAATCTTTGCTCTTTGTCCATGATATGATCCTATACGTAGAGAACCCCAAAGACTCAACCACAAGACACCTGGAAGTGATCAAAAATACAGCAATGTCTCAAAATATAAAATCAGTCTACAAATCAGTAGCTTTTGTATATGCCAATAACAGCCAAGATATATCCTTGAGGATACAATTCCCTTCACAGTAGCTTTAAAAAAAAAAATGAAATACCTAGGAATATACATAACAAAAGAGGTAAAGGACCTCTACAAAGAAAATTATGAAACCCTAACAAAAGAAATAGCAGAAGACATTAGTGAATGGAAGAACATACCCACAGCAATCTACAGATTTGATGTAATACCCATTAAAATACCATCATCATACTTTCAAGATCTGGAAAAAATAATTCTTCCTTTTGTATGGAATCAGAAGAAACCCAGTATAGCCAAGACAATTCTAAGTGATAAAAACAAAGCTGGGGGTATCACCCTACCAGATTGTCAGCTATACTACAAGGCCATAGTGATCAAAACAGCATGGTATTAGCACAAAAACAGAGATGCTGACATTTGGTTTTTGCAGTTCAGCCGGGGCCGGGCTTGAACCCGCCACCCTCGGTATATGGGGCCAGCACCCTACTGGATGAGCCACAGGAACTGCCCAAGAGATGCTGACATTTGGAACCGAATAGAAAACCATGCAGTGAAACTAACTAAAATCTTACAGCCACCTGATATTTGATAAACCAAACAAGAACACACACTGTGGGAAAGAATCCCTATTCAATAAATGGTTTATCCAGTTGGGAGAACTGGATAACCACATGTAAAAGACTGAAACTGGACCCACACGTCTCACCACTTACAAAAATTGCTTCAAGATGGATAAAAGATTTAAATCTAAGGCATAAAACAATAAAAATCCTCACAGAAAAATACTGGCCTGGGGAAAGATTTTATGAAGAAGACTTCCATGGAAATTGCAACAACAACAAAAATAAACAAATGGTACTTAATTAAATTGAAAAGCTTCTGTATAGCTAAGGAAACAATAACCAAAGCAAACAGACAACCTTCAGAATGGGAAAAGATATTGGCATATAATGAATCAAACAAAAGCTTGATAACTAGGATCTATAGAGAACTCAAATTAGTCAACAAAAAAAGACCGACCAATCCCATGTATCACTGAGCAAGAGACATAAATAGAACCTTTTCTAAAGAAGACAGACAATTGGCTAGCAAACATATGAAAAAGTGTTCATCATCCCTAATCATCAGAGAAATGCAGATCAAAACTACTCTGAAATATCACCCAACCCCAATGGGAACAGCCCACTCACAAAGTGTCAAAGTTGCAAATGCTGACATGGACATGGAGAGAAGTGAACATTTTTACACTGCTGATGGGACTACAATCTAACACAACCTTCTTGGAAGGAAGTATGCAGAATCCTCAAAGAACTCAGACCTGACCTCCCATTTGATCCTGCAATACCATTACTAGGCATCTCCCCAGAAGAATAAAAAATCCTTTTATCATAAGGACATTTGGGCTAGACTGTTTATCACAGCTCAATTTACAATCGCCAAAATGTGGAAACAACCTAAATGCCCACCAACCCAGGAAAGGATTAACCAGCTGTGGTATATGTATACCATGGAATACTATTCAGCCATTAAAAATGATGGAGAATTTACATCTTTTGTATTACCCTGGAATATCTATTTTATGCCTGTATCGCTACTGTATTTTGGAAGCATGTAACTTTATTTTATTTTGCATACTCACCGCTGGAGAGGAATTCACCTTGGAATGAGTTGCACCTTGAGTTTCATCCATATATGATTTAGATGAGACTCTGGGCTTTGGACTTTTGAGTTGATGCTGGAGTGAGTTAAGAGTTTGGGAATTATTGGGATAGAATGAATGTACTTGTATGCAAGAGGTACACGAACTTTGGGAGGTTAGGGGTAAATGTCATGAATTAAAAACCTTCCCCAAAACTCACACTGAAATTGAATTGTCATTTTGATGGTATTAAAAGATGGAGACATCAGGAGTTAATTAGGCTGAGAGAGCTCTTCCTCATGAATAGACTAATGTTCTCATGTGAATAGATTTGTTGTTGCAAGAGTGAGTTATTATAAAAATGAGCTTAGCCTTCTCTTACTATCTCACACTCCGTTGCTCTTCCACCTTATGCCATGAGATGATACATCAAGGATGCCCTCACCAGATGTGATCCCTTGAACTTGGACTGCCCAGCTTACAGAACCATGAGCCAAACATAATAAATCTCTGATTTATAAATTATGAAGTCTCAGTTAATCTGAAATAGACTAAGATGCAAAAAATATGATTAGAGTTTAGAGACCACTTTCAAGATAGAATCTAAGAGTGTGCAAATGAAATCAAGAAAATAGCTGCCAACTTCGATCCAAAAAGACTAATGGACCAGATATGGAAGTATTAGCCAATTTACATAATTTTTAATTTTTCCTAGATCCTCTAAGTAACATTAAATACTACAGGCTGGGTGTGGTGCCTCAGGTCTATAATCTTAGGACCTTGAGAGGCCAAGGCTGGAAGACTGCTTGAGGGCAGGAATTTAAGATTAGTCTGAGCAACATAGCAAGATTCTGTATCTGCAAATACATAAAAATCAGTTGGGTATGATAACTTTAACCTGTAGTCCCAGCAACTCAGAAGGCTGAGGCAGGAGGATCACTTGAGACAGGAGTTTGAGGTTGCTGTGATCTATGACACTAGAATAGTCTTTAAAGACAGGTACAAAAATCTTTCTTTCTTTCTTTTTTTTTTTTTTTTTTGAGACAAAGTCTCACTCTGTAGAGTACTATGTAGTCACAACTCACAGTAACCTCAAACTCTTGGGCTTAAGCGATTCTCTTGCCTCAGCCTCCCAAATAGCTGGGACTACAGGCACCCACCACAACTGTTTTTTGGTTGTCATTGTTCGTTAGCTGGCCAGGGCTGGGCTTGAACCCACCAGCCTGGTGCATGTGGCTGGAGCTATAACCACTGTGCTATGGGCGCCAAGCCCAAAAATGTGCATGTGGCTGGTACTGTAACCACTGTGCTATGAGCGCCAAGCCCAAAAATCTTTCTAGCACACATTTCACCTCAAGGGGCCAGCATCACATACATCTTGAACCACCACATGTCAAATTTCATGAGCCTCTTGAGCAAGAAGCCCTATAGTCTTAGTGACATTGTCTAGCTCTTCTGTCCTATGAAAAATAGCACGTAAAATTCTCCCACTTTGGGGACCTCTTGAAAGACGTGAAATGAAGGGGCTTGAAGATAAAAAAAGAAGGAAGTCCAGAGTTTCACTTTAGTTATTGAAGGCTTTGAATGCTAACTAAGGTCCAGCTTTTTTATTCTTAAATTAAATTATCTGAAGATCTCTTTTTCTAAGAAGGGAAATTCATGGCCCAAGATAGATCATAGGCGATATCCTGAATACAAGCATCTAACAAACTATTGTTCAATTTATAGGTAGTTGCCAATAGATTTTTACACTGTAAATTTAATAGCAAACATTAAGGACCATCCAATAATATTCCACTGCTTTTATCAGATAGTACAGGAAAGTGTTGGGCCATTTATCAAGAGTGGTACAGCAATGTAGAAATAATCAGATAAGACCAAATTAAAAAAAAAGTGGGAATAAGCTAAAATAGTGAGCTTTTCTTGTAATATCTGAAAAAAAAGTGAAAATCTCCAAATATTCACCATTATTCCCTAAATCTTAATAAAGCTCTATTCTAAAAAAGTCTGATTACAAAAGCAAGCTTCTACAAAAGACCGTCATTTTTTCTATTATTTTTCCTTTTGTAAGGTGAAGGAGCCAGGCTTTGTGCTACCTAACTATGCCATGAAATTCAAAGATAAGTTTTGTTTAAAAGACATCTTAATAGTTTGATTGTTCTGATTTGGTGGTTTTACCTCACAAAGTTAAAATCCAAAAGGGATATCACAGGAAACAAGATAGAAAAAATGTCAACAAATTCAAAGGCAAAAACAAAAAAAATAGTTATAAGCACTATTTTTTAAACTCACAAGAATAAGTAACAATTGTTAGAAATTTAACCATTGCCAACAAAAAGGAAACTTTCTGTCAAAACAATTCAAAGTAGTCCAAAGAGTTTTGAGATTCATAAGAGTATGTTGATGATGAAATGAAAACCTCTGTTATCCAGACGCAGAACAATTTCTTTTTCTTTTTTTAAAGAAAGCCCAAATCCTATTTCTACATTTTCTGCATGTGGTTTTGTGTGTGTATGTGTGTGTGTGTGTATGTTTGTTTGTAAATATACACACATGTAGATCATTGCTATGGACTGACCGTTTGTTTCTTCAGAATTCACATGTTGACGCCCTAATCCCCAATGTGATGGCATTTGGAGGCATCTGGAACATAATTAGGTCTCGAGAGTGGAAAGTCCTGATGGTGGGATTAGTGCACAAACACAGCAAGAGACAGAGGAATGATCTCTTTCAGACAATGAGGAAATAGAGAGAAGGCAGTTATCTACAAACCAAAAAAAGGGCCCTCACCAAAACGGAACCTTGGACTTCCCAATCTGTAGAACTGTACGAAATAAATGTCTTTGAAGCTGACCCCCTGGGGAATGTGACCAGGCAGGAACATGGGTTTTGAGGGGTCTTTGGGGTGGTCCTGGATCCTGCAAGGACCACCCCCAAAACACTCTTACACTTCCTAGGAGATGCCTAATTCATCTTTAGTAAAGCCATAACCTTAGTCAAGGCTTATTGGTTTTGGTGAGTCATTTGAAAGAGAAACTTTGGTTTAAAAGAAAGAAAAGAAGAAAAGTTTAAAAGCCAGGAATATTGGCTGCTTGTCTTAGCTAAAATCTGATGAGAAGCTTGAAAATGTTTTTTTTGTAACTTTCTTTTTTTGTTTGTTTTTACTTGTTTTTTATTATTTGAGATTCACAGAGGGTACAAAGAATTAGGTTATACTGATTTCATTTGTTAAAGTCCCTCTTATAATTGTGTCCCCACGCCCAATAGGTGTTCCATATGTGGTGACTCCCATCTCCCCCTCCTCCCCTCTCCCCACTTGCTTATTCCCCTACCACACCCCTTGTATAAATTTATCTACTGCCTTCATATTAGAATCGAGTAAATTGGATTCTTGCTTCTCCAGTCTTATGATGCTTTACTAAGAAGAATGTGCTTCACCTCCATCCAGGTTAATATAAAAGATGTAAATTCTACATCTTTTTTAGTGGCTGAATAGTATTCCATAGTATACATATACTACAGCTTGTTAATCCATTCCTGGGTTGGTGGGCATTTAGGTTGTTTTCACATTTTGCTGGTTGTAAATTGCCGGTTGTAAATTGAGCTGTGATAAACAGTCTAGTGCAAATGTCCTTATGATAAAAGTATTTGTTTCCTTGTAGGTAGATCCCCAGTAACGGGGTTGCAGGATCAAATGGGAGGTCTAGTTTGAGTTCTTTGAGGATTCTGCATACTTCCTTCCAAGAAGGTTGTATTAGATTGTAGTCCCACCAGCAGTGTCAAAGTGTTCCCTTCTCTCCACATCCGTGCCAGCATCTGCAGCTCTGAGACATTGTAATGGGGGCCATTCTCACTGGGGTTAGGCGATATGTCAGAGTAGTTTTGATTTGCATTTCTCTGATGATTAGGGATAATGAGCACTTTTCATGTTTGCTAGCCATGCGTCTGTGTTCTTTAGAAAAGGTTCTATTCATATCTCTTGTCCAGTGATACATGGGATTGTTGGGTCTTTTTCTGTTGGTTAATTTGAGTTCTCTGTAGATCCTAGCAATGAAGCTTTTGTCCATTTCATAATATGCCAATATCTTCTCTCATTCTGAAGGTTGTCTATTTGTTTTGGTTGTTGTTTCCTTAGTTGTACAGAAGCTTTCAGTTTAATCAAGTCCTATTTACTTATTTTTGTTGTTGTAGCAATTGCCATGGAACTGAATAGAAAACCATGAGATGAAACTAATATCTTACAGCCACCTGATATTTGATAAACCAAACAAGAACATACCCTGGGGAGAAAAATCCCTAGTAAATGGTGTTGGGAGAACTGGATGACCACATGTAATAACTGAAACTGGACCCACACCTCTCACCACATACAAAAATCGATTCAAGATGGATAAAACATTTAAAATCTAAGGCATGAAGCAACAAAAATCCTCGAAGAAAGTATGGGGAAACATTTGAAGATATCAGCCTGGGGAAAGATTCTATGAAAATATTGTTTTAAAGGGCTTTATGATCAGAAATCAGCTGAACTAAAAGCTGATACTGGGCAGCTCCTGCGGCTCAGTGAGTAGGGGCACCAGCCCCATATACTGAGGGTGGCAGGTTCGAACCCAGCCCTGGCCAAACTGCAACAAAAAATAGCCGGGCATTGTGGCCCCTGCAGTCCCAGCTACTCAGGAGGCTGAGGCAAGAGAATCCCCTAAGCCCAAGAGCTGGAGTTGCTATGAGCTATGACACCACAGCACTCTACCGAGGGCAACATAGAGTCTCTGTTGAGACTCTGTCTCTAAAAAGGTAAACAAATAAATAAATAAATAAAAGCTCAGATTCTAGCTATGAAATTTTGGGGGGAGAAAACAAAGGCCTTTCTGCTTTTTTTCTTTTGGATCTTATTTCTGAGATTTTTTTTTCAGTAGACTAAAACTTCTTTTAATTAAATTTTTGATCCTTTTGTTCACTTCCTTTGTTATTAGCATGACTTTCCTGAGAAACAATGTACTTAAAACTGTTCTTTTCTGAAAGCCTCAGAAACTGAATTTAAACAACCTAATATAATCTTTGGGCAAAAAAATCACCATAGCTGCATGCCTGCTAAAATATAGTCTACTTAGAACATTCACTTGAATTCCCGACTCAAACTACGATTGAGGAAAATCAGTCTGACTGCCTCTGCAATCAGAAGATGCTTCAGAAACTCTAGAGAAACTTGTCTATGGACTACTGCACACATTAGTCTTTGTTTTTCTTCCATAAAAATGCTGCTTATTAAAGATCTGTTTGCTTGCATCATATACAGAGACCTAGCTATAAGGGCCCAACCTCAGTGGCACCTCCTGGGATAGGACATAGTTGTTTAATCAAACTCATCTATTCTCAAGATTAATGACTGACGCAAAAATGTGTAGGATATTCAGATTTTTTCCCTATGTATCCACATTTGTTTCACTCCTCCTTTGCCCAACTCTTATTTTACGCCATGCAATTCAAATCTCCCCCAAGCTACCGATTTCCTTTTTATGTGTGAACCTTTCTGAAAGTAAAGTTTCAAAATGGAGACTGAAGGAAATCAAAATATTTTACCCAAAAATACATATATATTTTTAATTTCAAATTAACATGAGGGTATAAATTTTTAGATTACATTGTTCTCACTTCAAAGGTAAAGTTCCAGTTATCAAAGAACCGTTCCCCGGGGCGGAGGGGCGTTCTTTATACTCTCATACTGTGCTCATTAGGTGAGACCCCATCAAATGCCCTCCTCCTCCTGCCCCCGCACTAGACTATATTTGTTTTATGCCATAAAAAAGATGGAGATTTTACATTGTTTATGTTTACCTGGATGGAGTTGAAACACATTCTTCTTAGTAAAGTATCACAAGAATGGAAAAAATAAATGTGCTCAATACTAAAGCAAAACCAATATATAGAGTGCTGTATTTGAGATATTTTGAGATAACTATTCATAGGGCCTGCATATAGAAGTAGCTCTGAAAAGCTGTCCCTTGTGGGGGAGTTTTGCATCAGAAGAGAACATCTGCATTGATTCAGCCATAGGGAAAGATTAACATGTGCACTAGAATGTTTATTACAGCCCAGTTCATAATTGTCAAGTTGTGGGAGCAGCCCAAATGCCCATCAACCCATGAATGCATTAACAAATTGTGGGATATGTATACCGTGGAATACTATATAGCCATCAAAAAAGATGGAGACTTTACATGTTTTATGTTTCCTTAGATGGATCTGAAACACATTCTTCTTAGTAAAGTATCTCAAGAATGGAAAAAAAGTATCCAATGTCATCAATACTATTATGAAACCAATATATAATCACTGACACATTCATACCAATGAGAAAACACAAATATAGTCCAGAAATAAGGAGGGGAAAAGCGAAAGAGGGGAGGCGGAAGGGCGAGTGCAAGGAGGGTATTTGGTGGGATCTCACCTAATATACATTATTCAGGGGTACATTTCAAAACAACTAAGAGTATATTATAAATGTCTTATTACAGGCTTGGTTCCTGTGGCTCAACGGGCTAAGGTGCCAACCACATACTCCTGAGTTAGTGGCTTCAAATCCAGCCCGGGCCTGCCAAACAACAATGACAGCCGCAACCAAAAAATGGGTGGGCGTTGTGGCAGGTGCCTGTAGTCCCAGCTACTTGGGTGGCAGAGGCAGCGCTTGAGCCCAGGAATTGGAGGTTGCTGTGAGCTGTGATGCCACAGCACTCTATCCAGGGTGATGGCTTGAGGCCCTGTCTCAAAAAAAATAAAAAAAATAAATGTCTTATTACAAAAAATAAGTGAGGTGATGGCTATGTTAATCTGTTTGATTCAACCATTCCACATTATATATCAAATCATCACATTGTTCCCCATAAATGTATACAGTTACGATTTAATAAAAATTAAATTTAAAAAAGTCTAAAGGACGCATGCGCTATCTATTCTCCCTGAGAGCTGCTGCAACCTGCAAGGTTTCATCTAGACAACCAGACCATGTCTGCTAGGGAGGCCTCCCCCTCTCCCTGTCCCATATCTTGCCACCATAACCTGTTTACCATGATCAAGTCCCTATTCTTTCCATAACCCCAAAATGGCATATAAGCTCTTGTAGAGCATGAGAGCTTGAGATAATCATTTTGATATTCTTTCCCATGTGCATGGTATTAAATTTGTATGCCTTTTCTCTTATTGATCTACTTTTTTACTTGATTTTTAAAATTTCAATTTAGTATGAGGGTGCACATGATTAGGTTACATGGTTTGGTTTGTTAGGTAAAGTCCAAGTTATAGCTGTGCCCCTCACCCAGCAGGTGTGCTGTACACCTTTCCATTGTCCCTATTAGGTGAGAGCACACCATTCACCTTCCTCCTGCCTGCTTCATCCTCCTCCTTCCTCCTGCCCCCAACTTGAGTTTAATTGAGTTTTTCTCTTGTGTGGGTGTGTATTTATTTGTTTAATAGTTTCGTATTAGCATTGAGTACTTTGCATACTTGCTTTTCCATTCTTGTGATATTTTATTAAGTAGAATGTTCTCCAACTCTATCCAAGTTAATACAAAAGATGTAAAGTTACCATCTTTTTAATGGCTGAATAGTATTCCATGTTATACACATACCACAGTTATTAATCAGTTCATGATTTGATGAGCACTTGAGTTGATTCCACATCTTGGCAACTGAATTGAGGGTGATGAACAATCTAGTGCATATGTCCTTCTGGTAATTTTTTTTTCCTTCTGGATAGATGTCTAATAATGGGATATAGGATCGAATGGAAGGTCTACTTTGAGTTCTTTGGAGATTCTCCATACTTCTTTCCAGAGAGGCTGTATTAGTTTGCAATCCCACCAACAGTGTAAAATATCCCCTTTTCTCTATACCCTTGCCAGCACCTGTAGCTTTGAGACTTTGTGATATGGACTAGTCTCACTGGGATTAGGTGATATCTCAAGGTAGTTTTGATTTGCATTTCTCCAATGCTTAGAGAAGATGAGCCTTTTTTCATGATTTTGACCATCCATCTGTCTTCTTCAGAGAGAGTTCTATTCAGATCTCTTGCCCAGTGACAAATGAAGTTATTTGTTCTTTTTTTGTCGTTGTTGGTTGAAATCCCTGTAGATTCTGCTTATCAACCCTTTGTAATATTTGTAACACGCAAATATCTTTTCCCATTCTGAAGGTTATTGTTTTGCTTTTGATTGTCATATCTGTGCAAAAGTTTTTCAGTTTAATTACACCCATTTGTTTATTTTTATTGTTGTTGCAATTGCCAATGTAGTCTTCATAAAATCTTTTCCTAGGCCAATATCAAGAGTATTCCTCACACTTTCTTCTAGGATTTTTATTGCTTCATAGTTTAGATTCAAATCTTTTATGTATCACATCAATTTTTGTACGTGGTGAGAGATGCAGCTCCAGTTTCCATCTTTTACATGTGGTTATCCAGTTCTCTGAGCACCATTTGTTGAATAGGGATTCTTTTCCCCATGGTATGCTTTTGTTTGGTTTATCAAAGATCAGATAGCGATAAGAGACTGGTTTCATCTCTAGGCTTTCTATTCTGTTCCACAGATCTAAGTCTCTATTTTTGTGCCAAAACCATGCTGTTTTGATCACTGTGGACTTATAACATAACCTGAAGTCTGATAGAGTGATGCCTCTGGATTTGTTTTTATTACTAATAATTGCCTTGGTGATATGGGTTTTTTTTCTGATTCTATACAAAACGAAGAACTATTTTTTCCAGTTATTCAAAGTATGATGTTAGTATTTTAATGGGGATTGAATTAAATCTGTAGATTGGTTCTTCACGTAGTATACGCATTTTAACAAAGTTAATTCTTCTCAGCCAAGGGCATGGTATTTTCTACCATTTGTTAATGTCTTCTGCTATTTGTCTTTTCAGGGTTTCATAATTCTCTCTGTACAGATCCTTCACCTCCTTTGTTAGATATATCCCCAGATACTTCATTTTCTTTGAAGCTGCTGTGAAGGTTATCGTGTCCTTGATTTGTTTCTCAGCTTGATTGTTACTGGCATATACAAAGGCTACTGATTTGTATATACCGTTATCTAGTCATTAGTGAAATTAGTCTGTAGTTTTCGTTTTTGCTGGGTCTTTTTCTGGTTTTGGCATCAGCTTGATGTTTGCTTCGTAGAAGGTGTTAAGGAGGGGTCCTTTCTTCTCAATGTTTTGGAATAGTTTCTGCAGTATTATAGATATAAGCTCTTCCTTAAAGGTTTGATAGAATTCTGATTTGAAGCCATCTTTTCACTTGATTTTTCAGGGAACCTTAAGAGAGCAAAGAGGAATTCCTTCCTTGGCTGTACACAGGCAAAAACAGATGTCTGTCTGAAGATGTTAGTCCACAAATGGCCCTGACACCTTGATCATCCTTTCAGAAAGCAGTATCATCTTGTGCTGAGCCCTGACCTGATGACGGGGCCACAGCTTCTACACAAGATTGGGTTTCACTTATGTCAAGAGATCTATTTTTTTTCTTTGCCAAAAATGTCCTGTCTTCTCACCAGCTCCCTCATCTACCCTTGAAAAGATCAGAGAACCTTTTGAAAAATACCAGAAATATCACCATGTCGAACCTTCATATTATTTTATTTCACAACAGTCAAGAACATATTCTACTTGGTAAAGTATCCCAAGAATGGAAGAAAAAATATCCAATGTACTCTGTACTATTATGAAACCAATTTACAATCACTCACACTTTTGTATGAAGAATAGATCAGAACCATGGCCTAAGTTGAAGGAGGGAAGAGGAGGGGATGAGAGTGGAGGGGAGGTCAGATAAAGGGAGTGTGAATGGTGGGATCACACCTATGTTGCATATTGCAAGGGTACATGTGGGGTCTACTAAGTATAGGGTATATATGTCAACACAATAGTTTACATGGATGGAGCTGGAACATATTCTTCTTAGTACAGTATCTCAAGAATGGAAGAAAAAAGTATCCAATGTACTCAGCCCTACTATGAAACTAATCTTCAGCTTTCATATGAAGGCTATGACCCAAGTATAGCACAAAAATATGGGGAAATGGGCAAGGAAGAGGATGACGGGGGGGAGGATGGGTGGAGGGAAGGTTATTGGTGAGATCACACCTATGGTGCATCTTAGAAGGGCACAGGTGAAACATACTAAATGCAGAATACAAATGTCTTAACACAATAACTAAGAAAATGCCACAAAGGCTATGTTAACCAGTTTGATGAAAATATTTCAGATTGTATATGAAACCAGCACATTGTACCCCATGATTGCATTAATGTACACAGCTATGATTTAATTTAAAAAAAAGTCAACACAATAATTAAGTAAACAAGATGAAGTATACATTAACCAGTGCAATGTAAGCATTTCTAATTCTATATGAAATCAGCACATCGTACTGATATGCATAAATGCATAATGTATAAATGCATTAATGTATACATGATCTATGTGTTTATGTTTTAATAAAAAAAAATTAAAAAAAAAAAAAAAGACTGACCCCTCATGCTCCCATCAGCGAAGGATTGAAGGAAACATGTGCTGAGTGGTTATTAATACGCTTCAAACATTTCTTAAATATCTGCCATATTGAAATTATTATCCTCTCAATGTATGTTGTGACATACAGCATCAACATAATTCAATTTCATACTAAGTCTTCAAAGTAGACATTATTATTTCTACGTTTACGGTTAGGAAAATTGAAGCACAAAGACTTTAAGTGACTTGCCCAAATGAGAATACCTCTAAGGAATTAGAGTCCAAATTTGATCAAGGCTGAGTCCAACATCAGGGTCAATGTTCTTTTTACAGCCTCTTCCCAAATGCTTGGATATTTTCCTATACATGAATACCTTGGGCTGGCCAACCTGGGTCACGGTAAGTTAGCCATCATTACCAAAGAAAGCCAACTGGGGGCTGCCAACAGTGCATATACTATACATAGCATTGCTCCCAAAGAAGTGTTTTCTGCATATTGTTCTGGAACCTAAAAGGTAAATAAATAAAATGCAAGAAACTGAGAATGCCACAGTAATTTATATGCTTCCTGTTAAAGTATAAATTGGCGGTCAGCAAACTGCCGGTTTTTATATAGCCAAGAATGGTTTTTACATTGCTAAACAGTTGAAAAAAGTTAAAAAGAATAGTATTTTGTGACATGAAATGGTCTGTGAAATCCAAGTAACTTCAGTGTCCATAAATAAAGTTCTCTCCGAGCACAGTCACGCCCATTCATTTCCATAATGTTTGTGATTGCTTTTGCTCTGTAACATCAGAGTTGAGCAGTTGCAAAAGAGATTGTATGGACGGCAAAACCTAAAATATTTACTGTATGGCTCTTTCCAGAAGAAAGTTGCTGATCCCTAGTGTAAACGATTAGTCACAGAGACATTTTAGGAACATGATTTTTTTGTTTTGTTTGAGAGTGTTAGGAAAGGAAGCAGGGAAGAATGCCAGGACAAATGGATGTTTAAAAACAAGGGAAGTAGTGACATGCTGAGAGAAAAACAAAGAGTTGAGAAAGAAAAGATTTATCAGCCTCATATTCCGGCTTAGGGTCCACCCCAGGCATGGGAAATACAATGCCAACTATCCACTTTAATCAATCAATTCCAATACAAATAAAAGTGATGATGATAATTAACATGATAATAGCTAGCATAAGAAATAGCATTTCATATGGGGTTGGCACTGTGCTACCTGCTATACTTCCTTAATCTCACGGTAATTCTTTCCATGGTCCTATGTGATAAATACTTTTATTAACTCAAGTTCTTAGGTGAAATTAAGGAATAGTAGGGTTGGGGAAATTAAAGAACAATGGGGTTGGGTAATTTGTCCAAGGTTGAAGGACCTGAACAGAAATATAAAAACTCTTACAAATGACTATTTTGCTTTTAAAAACACTCATTACCAAAATAGGCCAATATTATTCACAAGAGGTATTACCTAGCTCTTCTTCCAGACTGGCCCTAAATCTAGAGGTTCAGGGTTTGATTTCCCCAACAAATATCTCCAGACTTCAAAGATAAGTTTGATTTTAGAAGTCAAATCAGTAAGCGGTCATCTGGGTGGTAATGGTTTGATGGTTTATGAAAAACAACGTTCCCATCACGATGAGCGGCAACATTCTTAGTGACGCTCTTTACCTAACTGCAAAGGTAATTCCAAGAAAGATATAATCGAAGAAAAATAGACTCAGATCTCCTCTATGTAGATGTTCCAATCATACTAACTCTTTTAGTTAGTATGACTTTAAGTTAGTCACTGACCATTTTAACCCTAATGACCCATTTTTTATACAGTCAAATATAAGGTGGCCATGAAGTTCATGTGCAATTTAAAAGAATGTGTAATTTAAAATTGCACACAAACTTCATGGCCACCCTGTCTAAGTGTAATGCAAGTCATTCAAGCAATCCTGAGAGACTGTAGATTTTGGAAAACAGAAAGAAAAGGTTCTGATTTCTACTTCCATCATTATTGCTCCTTTCTGAGCAATTTCCTGAGTTTCAGTTTCCTCATCTGCTCGGTTAGGACACCTCCCACCTTTCTCAAGAAGGACGCTGGGAGAGAATGAAGACCAACGCCTTAAAGCACCCGTTACATAACAGCTCCACTTCTCTCCTATGCGTGTGAATGATACCAGTCGTCCTTGGGGTAACTGAGAAAATAGTCACTCAAGCCATTTCCTATGCTCTGTGATTCAGATAAAACCAGGTACTCGGTGAAAAAAACAGCATGAGGATCCAATAGGAGAGAGGTAATAAACGGCAGCACGCATGGCTCATGGGAAGTGCTCAATATTACTAGTTTTTCCCCTTCTATAGCAGGTTAGACAGCAACACCCTGACACAGTGTGACTCTTCCTGGCACCCATCTGTCCAAAATGGCAATTATTTTTCCATAAGGAGGCACAGAAAGGGGAGGAATATTGATTGGTGGGAAAAGAACAGGGAGGGGAAAGCATCTTGACAGCCATTTCTTGAACTAAGGAATGAATGGGGATCACCCTGGTGGCTATAAAGGATCTGGCCACACTATAGAGTATAGTGACTCTTGTATTTAATTACCTATTTACTTGTTTCTTTCCACTTCTTCACTGTTAGTAGCTGGAGGGCAGGGGCTAAGGATCAATCTCCGATTTTTCCTTTATCTCTGTAGTGGCTAGCACAGAGACAGTATGAAAAATGTCTGTGATGAATGACTGAATGAAGGTTCCCAAGGGCAGCCAGAAGGTGTGAAATTGAGGCTGTGCATCAATGCCCTCTGCCTTTCAGCCCATGGGGCCCTTGGGGAAGAGCAGGGCTTCCTCTGACCCAGGAAGAGGCATTCCTTGTCTCTCTGGGCTCAGAGCATCTCCTGCATAAGTTTCCTTTGGAAAGAGAGAGGAAAGGGGTAACAGGAAGGCTGCATAATCAGCCCAGCTTACACACCAGCTGGCTATGGCCTCCAGAAGGGACGGGACACCTTTATAACACGTCCCAGCATTTCATAAACCTTTGGACAGGGAGATCTCTAATCTCAGGTCCCCACGTGACTGCATAGTTCATTTTTCTCTTTTCAAATCTCGGCCAGGCGAGCTTGGCTAAAAATATCCAGCGAACCACCCAAGCAAACCCTTGCCTTTGTCTCTTGAAATGGTGTCTATGATATGTCAATGTACAAACACGCTGAATTGATATAGTATCGCTAGCAGTGTCTCTTTAAAGAGGAGGTCTTTTGGAAGCCAGGATACTCGACAATGAGCCTTTTGCTGTGCAGGGTTCAACGCTGTTGCTGTGGCAACTCCTGCAACCTCGCTGAGTATCCAAATAATTTGTTCTTTTTATCCTCTCTAAGTCGGGGTGGGGGGGGCGATCGGTGAGTCTCGCCATCAACATCTATTTGGAGTTCGGGAGTTAGTGGCAAAATCGAAGTTGCCTTAAAAAAAAAAAAAAAAAGACAAAGAAATAAAGCCTCTGCAAAAAAGACCACGCCCCTGAAAGGCTGCAGATGGAAAATGGAAGGGGACTGGGACAGGCGGGAACCTTAGCGGGAGCCTTGGCTTTGAAAAGAAGCTCCCAGCGGCAAACACCCAGGCAGAAAGAAAGAAAGCTGCGGGCGTCTGACCCCACATTCCCGCCGAGGGCTCGGGCCCCTCTGCAGGGGCGGGGCGGGGGGGTGCCGGCCGCTCCCTACCTGCCCTCCACCCCTCTCCCCTCCTCTTCCTGCTCCGCGTTCCCCTCCAAGTCCAGACAGCCCAGAATCTCCAGCAAAACAAAGAGAGTGGTACGCCTTTAAAACACACACAAAAAAACAAACAAACAAAAAAAAAACCCTTTCCCTCCGTGTAATAGGTGCTATGTGGAAAATTAACTATAGGAAATGGCACAGCAAAAAAGCAGCAGCGTTTGTCTTCAAATTGATATGTGCCCTTCTCCATCCCCCCCAGCTTAGCGCAGCCAGCCACCATCCCCACTCTTCCCCCTCCAAACTCTTTTATTATCAGTTGAATCACGTCTCCTGCCAAGCAAAAGGTCATTTCAGGTCATCTTGGAGATGAAAGGACGGGGTAATGTACGTGAAGGTGCTACAGTTGGCGAGCCAAAAATTATATATACATCCGTGAAGAGAGAGCGCGCTTGGGTGGGGGGTGGGGGGGGGCATGATAGGAGAAGCGCCAGCATTCTAACCAGAACCCCAGAAAGGAACACAGGAAATGCTTCAAAGCATGACGAGCCCTAGCCAATCTGTAGCTAATTCCTTTTAAAAATAAGAATGTGGCTTATAATTGTGAGATTCCTGGAGGGTAATTAGAGTTTCTAATTGTTCTCATCTAGAATCTCATTTCTGACCATTCATCGGAGAGAGAAATGCGGCCCGGTGCCAAAGTCCATGTTCTGGAAACAAAAGCCACATACAGGGAGGTTTGGGGGACGTGTTCTTTCCGGGCAGAGAAGGACATCCCGGACTTACAGGCTGGAACACAAGAGGACTAGGGCAGAGGGTTGCCTGATGCTCCCTTGAGAGGCGTCTAGACACCACAGTGTGTTCCAGGTGTTTCCATAGCAAGCACAGATCTTTGTTTAAAGATAAGAAAAAGAAAAAAATAAACTAAAACAAAACCTTGGGTACAGTTGGATTTTTTTGTTGTTGCCCTCCCCCCCATGCTGTTTACTGAGTAAGGATGGCCTGGTTTTTCATCTCTCTACTAAAGAAGATACCACACCTCCTTAGAGGTATTCAATGTCATTTCAATAAAGACAATTGGCTGTCTCTGAATTCCAGCCAAGTGCATTTCCCCTTCTTTTTGTTTCCCACTGCTGCATTCAAATATCCTGCATTTGCATCACCAGTTTTTTTGTAAAAAGCAAATATGCCCTCCCCCCCCCACACACACACACTCCTGTAACACAGACGCCAACAAAAATGTATCAAGGGAGTGGGAGGTTGGATAATAAATTGTTTGCTCCCAGATACTGAAAATTTCTCACATGGAAATTCTTCCTATCCTATCCTCACCCCCCACGGCCATGGCCGCTGCTCTGTTCCCTCTCTTCTTATTAGTCAGCCCAATCTACCATCCCTCATTCACACCCCACCCCCAGACATTCAAACAGGGAGGTTTTGAGGCAACCATTGAAAGGTCATCTGATAAGTGACAGGCAAAGTTGGGTGAGATTCATCTGTTACTCAGCCTGTCCTGGAAAATAGTTTTTACAATGGTTATCATCTCAGATGTGCAGCATCTGCTAGAAAAATCTGCCCATTCCCCAGCCCACACCTCTTAAGGCTCACTCACATAGTTGTACTAGTTCCTCATTACAGTAGTCACATGTTGCTAGAGAAATGCAAATCGTCTTTGTAACTACTGTAGTTAGCTGCGGAAAGCTCAGCTCTGTGGGTGTTTTAAGAGGACAGATTCAGTTCTGAATAAAATAGAACAGATCGTGGAGGAGACAAGAGACATGGTACAGAATAAAAGGAGGAAGAATAGAGAGGGGTCCACAGGGTTGGGTGAGATGCCTTGTTAGCCAAAGCTAACAGCTGCCTGATTAATAACCAAGGTGCTGTTAAAAAGTGGGTGAACGTTAGCTGCCGCTTACCCCCGCCAGAAGATATGGGCACCAACAAGTAATCAGTGAGAGTTCTCAGGGCGTCGGTCATTTCCCATTGGGGACAAGCACCATGATGAAAAACCCAAATGTGATGATGTGAGGCTGGGGAAGGCAGATGCACACAGGGAAGATGGCAAGCTTCCTCTCATTATAAATGCCACTAAGAAGCACTGAATTATGGAAATGAGGAGAGCAACAATAGTCCATGTTCATATCTCCCTAGGTCACCTAGAATATAACAAGAGCCTTAAGATTGACTAGAAGTTCCGATGAACTTAAAATATAGACATTTCCCAGTGCCTTACTGGGAAGGAAGGAAGGAAAGGATCTATTTATTAAATAATCACTATATTAAATCATCACTATGTATCATGTGCTTTATCTGACTGCCCCTCATTTAGTCCTCACAACATCCCTATGGCTAGGTAGAATTATTTCATTCCACTTAAGAGAACACCACACATCTAATGGGGGAAGAGAAGACAGCTCACATTTATTGAGTCCCCTGTTTTAGAGACCATGCTAGGGTTATTACACATTTGCTTTCCAATAACGTTATGCGACACATAATATTGTCCCCATTTTGTAAGTGAAGAAATTGAGATTCAAGAAATTTAAGTAACTTGTCTGAGGTCATGGAGCTAGTAAATGAAGGAGCTGGAATTCAAACTCACCTCGGTCCGACCTCCAAATTCCATGCTACTTCACCACAATTGATGCCTCCAATGATAGCCTGGGATAGAAGAGGGAAAGATCAGTTCTGAGGCTCAGTGCCAAAAGGACATCACACAAAATATCCTCAAAAACTCACGTTGGCACTTTTATATAAAGACTGTCCATGAGAGGGCATCACTGCAAAGTTTCAGATGGCTAAAGGAAAGCATTCCAGACGGTTTCATGGAGAATCACAAAATAATCAACCTCCAGGTCTGACTTTTAATTAAGACCTCATTCATGAGTGACATTGGTTTGTTTGATGCTCCAAAGGCACCAAAAGTGAAAGATGTGAAATTCTCAGAGCCTGCTCTCGTTCTAGCTTTTTACTAGTAAGTCTAAGACCATTTCTAAATATAACCACCAATGTATCTTTTCCAATTTATTTGGCCCCTTTAGAGAATGTCATTTGTTTATTCAACAAATATAAATGGAGGGCCTACCAGGCCCCAGGGAATGTGTTTTATGTTAGGGATGCACCTGCATTTGTGTGACTGCGCAGGTGATGCTGCTGTTCACCGTTTAGGGAACATGAGAGATGAAGGGGAAAGAAGAGAAAGGAGAAGGAAGACAAGGAGGTTGGGATGAAGTGGGTGGAGAAATTGATGAATTAAGATTTGGCAGACCAAAATGAGCCTGCAGTGCCCACAGAACTATCCAGTGGTACTGGCCAGAAGTAGTTAGAATTATGGGTCCGGCCATGAGGAAACAGATCTGGACTGAAAAATACAGACTTGGGAAGGACTCTCACAGGTGTTCATCCAGGGAAACAGAGTAAAGTGGGGAAAGGAAGGAAATGAAACCAAGAGACGCCTAAAGACTGTGATATTTAATGGATGCTCGTGATCTTCAAGTACTTTCTCCAACTTCATACGTGACAAAGTAGGCCACCCTTTTCATTTATTCACTCCTTCATTTGACAAGCACTTCCTGGTCACCTCCTATGTATATGTCAACGTTAAGTACTCATAATACAAACATGACAAAGATGTGATATCTTGCTTTGGAGAGATATAATAGAGGAGTATTATAATAGATTCATATTAAAAATAAAAGCTACTTACATTCTTTCTGGAGGAAAAGAAAACAGATTAGTGAGACAGGGGTTCATAGTGGAAGTGATATTTAAACTGAATCGTGAGTAATGAACAAGGTGGAAAATATCAGAAGACATCTGATGTATCTTTTATGCAATGTAGATACTTAATAAATGCTAATATTGCAATAGACCAAAACATTCGGAGAAAAAAATAAAATGTAGTTGAAGAGTAAACCGGAGAGAACCATGTAAATGAAGTGAGGGGCACCTTTTCTTGGTTTAAAAGATGTATAAAAGAAAGAAGAATAGGAAGAAAGGTAAATGGCAGAAAAAAGTTTGCATTTCTAGAGGAAAAGATTTTATTAACCAGGGCAAAGAACTAGGAAGTTTGGTGAAGTTTCCTTAGAGTCCCAGGGGAAATTACAAGGCCAAGGTTCCGTATTTGCAATTAATGGAAACAAATTCAAGGTAGCTAAAGAAGAAAGTGGAGCTATTTGTTATATGAATGATGTTGTATCTTATGGAATTTAAAGAAACAAATAGAGCTGGGTCTCAGGAAGGGCCTGAAAGCATGAACTAGAAAGCTGTTAGGAATCCAGGCCTAACTCTCCTCTCTAGCTCTGATCTCCGCCTCCGCTTCAAACCTCTCCTTTGCGAACCAACTTTCGCTGCTTCTCAGCTCACATGCGGGAACGTGGATGCATACAGCTTGCGAGTTGAAATCCTGCAGTTTCTGCCCCACACAGGTGATCCATGGTTTCTGAAACCAGATCCCAAATACCCCTACTAAAAGGTAAGAAAATGCAATGTGCTGGCTGTGGATCAGGTGTTTACCCAGGGCACAATCCCCTGGCTGGGAGACAGGCCACGTGGCTGGGAGACAGGTCACATGAGGGTGGGAGACAGGCCACAATCCCTTGGCTGGGAGACAGGCCACATGAGGAATATGACAAAGAAAGTAGAAAGTTCTTTGTACACAAATCTATGCTAAAGCTTGAGGATTGGACAAGGACCCTCCTGTGTCCTGAAAACTCCCTGAGATTATGACTTTGTCCTGAAAACGGGTTAGTGTATGGAACCTGTCACAACAAATATTATTTCCCTAAAGAATACAAGAGTAAGAACCAGTTGAACCACACGATTAAATCAAGTGGAAGTAGGAAGAGATAACAGACATACACTTACCATATTTCCCAGCAATGCCAATTCTAGACACACATTCTAGAAAAATGAAAACCCTTGCAACCTGCATGCAATTGTTTAGAAAAACTTAGTTAGCAAAATCTGGAAGCAACCCATATGTGTACCAACCAGTGAAATGATAAACAAATCATTTATTGTACTTCCATACAGCGGAATACCACTCAGCAAGGAAAGAGAACAAATCACTGGTACATTAACAACACACACATGTCTCAAAAGCATCAGGCTAAATGAAAGCAGCCAGATTTGATTTACATAACAGTCTGGAAAAAGAAAAACTAGAGAAAAAGATCAGATCGTTGACTGCAGACAGAAATGGAAGGAGATTTATTGCAAAGGAGGATAAGGGAACCTTTAGGAGTGATAAAAATGTGCTATATCATGACTATGACCATGGTTATGTGACTGTATACATTTGTCAAAACTCACTGTACTGTTAAAAACAGTAAATTTTTTTTAAAAAGAGTAAATTTCATTTTATGTTAATCATATCTCAATAAAACTGACCAAAAGAATGCAAACTGCCTGTAATGCCCAAGCAAGAAGCCGAATAAGTCTCTGAGCCACTTACAAATTAAATTCTGTTAAAGAGCATATTATTTGTATCTACCGTCATAAAATAAGAACAAGTATAAGAGCAGTCTTATACATTTTTTATAAATTAATTGGATGCAATTTTTCCTGTTGTAAATAGACTTAATTAAGGTCCTTTCATTCTCTCTTACAACCACTTCCAAGGCTGTGGGATCCAAGAACACAGAAGCTAAGGACTCACAGCTACCCCGTTATCTATTATTCTCTTCTTCCCAAACCTGCGCATCATCCCAAGAAAAGTACACAAAGAAGAAAATATAATGAGGAAGGGTTGATTTCCTTTCCATCAGACCCACTCTGATTTCTTCTGCAGAGCACGTGACCCTCTCTGGGTGCGATATTTCAACTGTCCACAAAACCTTGGCATATTTCTCAGCAGTTAGTTCTCTAGGTCAGAAGAAGGAATCATTTTTCTTTAACAGATCATTGACCCAGATTAAAACTCAGTTATATACCAGACACCAAATAGGTGTCCTGGTGGAGATGAACCTTGAGCCAGGTTCTGCGGGAAGATTGGACCATGATTTGGCAGAGAAAGAAGGGAAGGAAATTGCTGAAAGCAGCAGACCGATAAGAGGACAGTGAACGGGTCTGCCTGACTAGCTCAGTAGAATCTTCTTTTGGAAAGTGTGACAGTATCCCACAGAGTCCACTCACCCACGAAAAGCACAGATTTTCTGTGCCTCCTATCTCCTCACCCTTAAGCTCTTCATCATGGCCAAACTGTGTTGCCCCCAAATACTTGTACATGGCTTTTCCCTACACACACACACTCATCTTTCCCAGGAAGATAATGTTGAATCATTTGCCCAGGCATGGAATGTTTAAATTTGGTTCCAACATGCCTCTGTACCCAAATCTCTCCATAACTACTATTTTTCATAAATTTACCCCTCTAGCCAAACTTTTCAATGCATCATTCCAGAAAAGTGCCAAATAAATTGCCATTTTCCATGCTGTTGTTCATGAACTCACATCTTTGGGAGAGGGCTTTCTCATCCTTGGTCTTTATATCTTGACCTCCTTTAAGAACTTAGCAAGTCCCTCAGGAAAAGTCACTAATCTAGGTGTCTACTCTCTGCTGTGTCATCCAATCTTCGTAGCTATAAAATATATACTAATATTATTCTCTAGATGAGAAAACTAAGGTACGTAATTGCCTAACTTACATAAGATCAAGCATCTACAAAGGTATAGAATAATGCGCCTGTAGTCCCAGCTACTCGGGAGGCTGAGACAGGAGGAACGCTTGAGTCCAGGAGTTCTGGGCTATAGTATGCTTTACATATCGGTGTCTGCACTAAGTTCAGCATCAATATGGTGACCTCTCAGGAGCAGGGGGCCACTGGGTTGCCTAAGGAAGGGTGAACTGGCCCAGGTCGGAAACAGAGCAGGTCAAAGCTCCTATGCTGATCAGTAGTGGGATCGCACCTGTGAAAAGCCACTGTATTACAGCATGGGCAACATAGTGAGAACCCATCTCTTTAAAAAAAAAAAAAAAAAGAATTCAATAGAAAATTTGAATTATATCAGGCGTTTTTTTTTTTTTTTTTTTTTTTTTTTTTTAGATAAAGATTTTCTATTTTAAC
>CAUYON010146023.1:0-16729 GCA_963573935.1 Arctocebus calabarensis
CTTAAAACTTTTTTTCTGAAGGAGGAATAGCTTTTTAATAATAAAATTTTATATTCAGAAATGAAATGAAAGCTTATTAATGTTCAAATATTTTAGTGTACTCTAAAACACCATGCCATTATTCTTTGCCTTTTATTAATAACATGACAGTACAGGGTACCTGAAGAAAACAGATATTCCTTTCTCTCACTCTTTTTTTTTCCCCACCAAAATTACAGTCTTTGTAAAGTACCTGATTACCAAGTAAGCACAGATAAATGTGATAAGTAGAGATTTTTGTCTGGGACCTCTCTAGTGCCTGAATGATTCAGCTCCTCTAGCTTCAAGAACGCCCTGCATTTGCATGCCTTCCCTTTTTCCCCTTCCTGGAGTGGCAACTGGAACAGACTTTTCTTCTTATTTGTAAATTACATCATTTTCTGAATTTTGTTATATAGTATGAGTAGAAAAATGATGTTATGTGGTACTGGAATTAAATGGTTTAATGCTTTACCCTTTAGTTATTTTACTAGAAAAATTTTAAAGCTGATATTTTATAAAAGCATCTTAGCACTAGACTGTAAGCTTCATGTGGACACGTTTTCTTTTTGTTTACTGTGTTAATTCTACCACCTACAGAGTAACACATAAAGGGAATTTGATAAAAAAAAAAATTTCATGAATAGGATAATATACCTGCAAACAGGGTTGTATTTGTTTGCGTATTTATTTATAGAATGTTTATTGAGAAAGTGCCTGTGGTTCAAGGAGTAGGGCACTGGCCCCATATACCGGAGGTGGCAGGTTTAAACTCAGCCCCGGCCAAAAATCTGCAAAAAATAAAACAAATTTATATCTCTAAAAAAAAAAAAGTTTATTGCAAAGCATAAGAAATGTAGAGAAAAGTGCACACAGCAGAAATGCCTACCTAAGCAACTTTTGATAAGGCTAATACCAATGTAACCAAATCCAGATTAAGAATTAGAAAATTCCTACAGCATGACAGTACCTACTACATATGCTCCAGTGTTTATGATTATTATGAATTTTATGACAATCAAACCTTTACTTTTGCTTCTAGTTCTGCACCATTGTTTGTGTTTGGTAGGTAAAGTTGTAAAGGCTCAATTTCATGCAAATAGTATGCAAATAGCAATCATAGTTGCCATTGTAAATATTTCCATAGTAAATACTTCTCATGTTGTTTTTTTCATATTAGGAATTTCTATAGTGTTACTGCATATGAGCATAGTTTGATCTGCAATAATGTGATTATTTTATCTTACATGGGAAAACAGGTTGTACAAATGTAATTATAGTTACTTAATAGCTTCTTTCTGTGCCCAGGTACACTAAAAATTTACCTAATACTTTAATCCAGTTTTGTACATTTAGCTGTGGCTAGGGTTCTCTACAAACAAGTTTTTCAATACTAAACTGCAATTTGTGCAAAGGATTATTTGTTGCTATTCCATCTTTGTTCCAAGGATGCAAATTTGAACTCTAGCCAAGATATAAGGTCTTTACCAGGACCACACATGATGTGTGCCTTAGACTTCCCAACATACAAGGCTGTGAAAATGCAGCCTTTCTTTTCTTTTGGCAAATCATTAAAGAACAACAGCCACAAAAACCAAGGGTTACTAATCTGGATACTTCTCTTCTATTTTCTGTTTAACCTGGGCCTGAAAGTTTTGATAACTAAAATAAATATGTGAATAAACAAAAATCTTAGATAAAACCCTGTTTAGGCTGAAGCCCATACGTACAACACAAACTGTGCAGTGTGATGCTGACTGGTGATAGAATATTATAATTTCTGAAGTTGGGAAAAAGGCAAAGTACCAATAATCACACCCTTCCCAGTTTATCTCACAGTAATTATAAGCTACTGGCTATCAAGCATACAACCTGCTGGATGAAGAAAATATTCTGGTGCTTGTTTTTATTTCAGATAAACTTTACTACTTGTTACATCTCCATTTATTTCTGAAAAGATAATGGGATGTGGAAGAGACATTTCAGAAATCTAACATTACCACTATGATTTTGACATGAGACTATTTATGTAACTTCATTATAATTATCTTCTGAATGAAAAGTAGATTTTTATGTTAAAATTATCTGCCAAATCATAGTGTCCTTTTTTACCCAAAGGACTTCTGAAATTTATGTCAGATTCCTATGTACTACTGATACCTTGTCCACTATTAAATTTCAGAAATATTTTATGATATCAGTATAGAACTCAAAACTATTTCAAATTAATGAAAATATTTTCTGTAAATCAGGCACATAGAAATTTCAAAATTAAACCATTTAGAGAATTACATCTTCAGAGACTAAATTCATAAGATTAGTGGAAAATCTTCTTGAGATATTTTGTTATATCTCATTACAAACCAGAGATATAAATGGAACCTGAATTATTTTAATTGGACAAAATAGTACCTGTGGTAAGAAATTATTATATCCAAAATTTAAAAAGACATGAATTAGTAAGTATAAAAATAAAAGCATAAGAATAAAAAATGTTCCCCTTTGGAAGAAGATTGTATTGAATCCCATAAACATCCTGTAATGGTGTGGGCTAGGCTTGTTACACTAAAATGTACAGCTGGGATTAGATAAACCAGGATTTGGAGATATTATTCTACCATAGTCAGAGACCCTCACAGAATAATGAAGGAATTGATTAATTTTCACTTAGTTCTTCACAGATTAAACAAACAAGGCAAGATTATGCAAGTAGGTTTGAATTTTCCGAATAAAAATAGCCTATAACATATATCCTCAGCAGATAAACTTGTGTAAAAGTTACCCTGGCATAGTCTGACCTGTGTTTAGTCAGTAAACTATGAAAAAAGGCCTTTGTGCAAGGGCTGGTAAGCAGAACTGAAAAAGTCCTTTTTGCCGTCATTAAGAAGCTCTAACTTAAATTTCATAAAAGAGACAAATGAATGCATCTTTGCTACAGTGTGAAATATATATTAGGGCTATTCCCTCAGTGCAATGGAAAGACAGAGTAACCAGCATCACGTATTCCAAACTACTAGCATAGGTGGTAATTATAGCATTTAATGTGTAAAGCTATTAATGCTGATTAACTCATTTAATCTTTATCACGGCCCTCCTATGAGTTAGAAAGTACCATTTCCTTCTCATCTAAGAGGAAAAGCAGAAAAGTTTAATAAAATTGTCTAATGTCCTAAAGTTAGCAAATAGCAGAGCCAAGATTGGAACCCAGCCAATCTGGCTCCAGAATCAGCTGCTTCGAAACTGCGTTTAAGTTCCTTTCAGGGAAAAAGGAAATATATAATAAGAGATCAAGAGAAAGACACCCCCAAAAGCAATGATGCTTGAGACAAGACCGTGAAGGTCATGAGCAAGTGAGATTCCAGAGAGCAGGGTCAGAATTCCCTGGGGACCCCCAGGAAATGAGCAGCGCTGCTTCAGGAGGGAGCCCGCAGTGAAGAGGCGCCACCGCAGAGATGGCCGGGCTTGGAGAAGACAGGAGAAGCGCGAATATTTAATTGCCATCTGGCTCTCTGACTAGTTAGCAGGCTTTAGGTCCTTAATGTCATTTGAGTGGTTAAGAAGGAGCAAGTTGCTAATAGCAACAACAAATTTGTATGAATTTAACTTTCCATAAATAAAACTGATGCACACAGGGTGCTACATTTGAGTAGACTCCCAGGGCATCTTCCTGACACTTCAACTCATTTTGTTAATGAGCAAACTCTGGATGAACACAGTGTGTCTATCAAAAGGAGGTTAAACTGTGGAAAGGAGAAAAATTTTAATCCATAAACAGAAAGGAGCTCAGGAAATTTCACCCCCAAATATGACACCTTGGTATGAAGAGTATTTTGAATTAAAAAAATGTTTTTTGATGATTTTTTTTTGTTTGTTTGTTTGTTTGCAGTTTTGGGGGCAGGGTTGTGTTTGAACCCACTACCTCTGGCATATGGGGCCATCGCCCTATTCCTTTGAGCCACAGGTGCCAACCGAATTAAAATTTATACATATATATGTGTGTGTGTGTGTGTATGAATAAGATTCCAAGATTAATGAAACAAAAGGACAGAATATGGAGAATTACATATCAGCTCACAAGATTCCATTCAGGAATAAGATGAGACATTTTTATTGGTTAAAACAAGTCATATGGTCATGTCTACTTTCAAAGGGGACATGGAATTAAAATGCTCTCATGCTTGGAAGTATATGGTAATTAATAAAAATAACTGCCACACACAGAGTATGGTACAAAGGCCTGGGAGATTTTCTGGCCTTTTCTTAGCCAAACTGGCCTAAGAAATGAATCAGAATTTAAGTATATTCAGGGTGCTAAAACTTACTGGGTTTTCTATCAGAAATAACATGCTATAACTTATAGGAGATCTTCAATCATTCCATTCAAGTTAAATGGTAAAGATTTCTGCCGTCTTAGTAAAGAACCTTTTTAAAACATGTATACAAGCAGTAAAGATTGTTAATTGTCTGTTTAACCGGCGCCTGTTGAAACAGCTAACAAAAGCCCTTTGATAGAAAAAACCAGCAGCTGAGAAGAAATCAAACTTACAACATTTGTCAGGACTGGTGATCTACAGGGGCCTGAGATCTGAGCAGTTCCTTCAATAACTCAGACAGTCATGAGCAAGAAGACTTTAGGGCAGTGAGCTGTTCAGCTACTGATGTATTACAGTTGGCACCTATGGAGAGATACCTGAGGTGAGAAATAAGATGCAATTTCAAAGACATAAATAAGTTCTGCCTCCAAAGTCCTTTTCTCAGAGAGGAGCACACAAAATAACCTTATGAAGAAATATTCCTTTCCCAGGTCAAATTGTTTTTGTCATCCCAAAATAGTCATAATATTTCCTTTCACATAATTCAAAATTCAACTCAGGCCTCTTTGACTACTTAAATATATACGTCAAAGTATGTTGGTTGGATCAGAGTAAGTAAATATATTTAATATTACATTTTTACTTAATTGAAGGAAATATAATATCATATTTGAAAGAAATTATTATGTTATGACAATTTAGGACAATTATTCACCTATATAGAAAATTTTACTACTTTAAGAATACTTTATTCCACAAAATCAAAACCCCTGATGGCTACAGGTAGAGAATTTAAAGAAATTCATGCCATACATCTTTCGAAGGCACATCGTTTGGAGACATTTATTCTTAGCATAAAGCAAAAGAAAAGTATTTTATTATAAAGACAAGAGACTTGTGATTACACAGCTCAAAAAAAAAAAAAGAAACATTGATTGGACAAAAAATATCTTTTAAAGATTCTAAAATATCATTTTATTTTTAGAGAAGAAAAGTATCACATTTCAGTCTTAGGGAAGTATAAGGAAAAAAATTAAAAGTGATCTAAAATGATTATTCCTTAAATATACATTTGCCAATTCCAGATTTAGGAAACCTGCATTCAAATGCTAATTCTGCAATTTACTCCCCAGGGTACTTTTGCCAAGTTTCTTAACTTCTCAGAGCTTCACATTTCACATACTATTTTATGAATATTTCAAATACTACTTATGCAAATTTGTGCTATGAACTGAGACCATACTCTCAAATAAGGGAAACTGAATATTCTGTACCTGCATGGGTAATAAATACATTTTGAGATCATAGCAAGGACTTAGTGCCATATAGAGATCACAACTAGCTAAGTTATAGGGAGAAATGATGGCAAAAAGTGAATAAATAATAAAAATCATTAAAACTAAAAGTTCTAAAAAGTTCTAAAAGCAGCATAGGGTTCATTTATTAATAATTGCTTATAAATGTTGTTTGCATTAATATAAGATAATTAAAGATTTTTTTAACTTTACTGATCATGGGATTGTGTTAAAATTACACACACACTCATACACACTCACACATCACATACACACTCACACATCACATACACAACACTTTAAAATCATCACTTCTTCATGTAATTTCTAGTAGTTGATTGATTTCTAGCTGTGGTAACACTATAATAAAAAATTTGAGAAACCAGATTCCTAAAAAATTGCCAAGAAATAACTTTTACCATTTTCTAAGTAATTTAGGGTTTCAGAACCAAAGGACTACTAACAAACATTCTTTGTCTTTGACATACACAAATATTTAAGAACTTTTATATTCATTGAAAATGTCATGAAATTACAGACAGATGTGGACCATGATTGAGAATCAAGAGGCCATCTTCTTTATTTCAACATAAATCTGAGGTTACCGTGGAAGATAAAGATTAATCAAGTGAGGGCCTGAATAACCTTTAAGGAGAATGATATTTGCCTTCAACTCCCATGTTAAGTCTGAGCAAACATTATGTATCTCAATCGTTGGCAATATGTTGTTCATACTCAGTTTCTCTCACTTTTAGGGCCAGGAGACAAGGTCTTTCCCCACCAGCTTCAAGATAGCCTGAGTCATATGAGTTCCAGCAACCAGTAAAATGTGAACAGACATGTGAGTGATATTCCAGTGCTAAGCATTTAACACAAGGGCTGCTGGGATTACAGAAGCATAGGCTAAATGGAAGTGGAATGCAGTGCCTTCCAACACAAAATAGCTGCCCTAGACGATGCATTGATTGCACAGTGGACTAAACATGAACAAAAAATAAGCCCATGGTTTTCTTTTGTTGTTGTTTTTTATTTGTTTGTTTTGTTTTTTTCTCTTGAGACAGAGTCTCTGTTGCCCAGGCTAAGTCTGTCTAGCTCACAGCAACCTCAAACTCCTGGGTTAAAATGATCCTCCCTCCTCGGCCTCCTGAATATCTGGGACTACAGGCACCCACCACAATGCCTGGCTATTTATTTTTCTATTTTTCATACAGACAGGGACTCTCTATTGCTCAGGCTAATTTCATACTCATGAGCTCAAGCAATCCTCACACCTAGGCATCCCAGAGTGCTAGGATTACAGGTGGGAGTCAGTGCACCTGGCCAGCCTTTGTTTTTGGAGTCAATGTAATTTTGAAATTTGTTTTTATGGTACAGAAAAACATATCCTAACTTATATAATCATCTTCCCAAGCAGCTTCAGAATTATCCATCCTCCTGCCTGTCAGTCTTTCCTCAAGAAAGGGGACTACTGATGTATCCTTTTAAACTAAGAACAGCCAGTTACTCACTTTTCTTATATATTTCACAGTTCTAAAATAACTGAATCATGAGAAGATAAATTAAAAGTAAGGATTATTGTTAAAACATATATACATATACATAAAACAGGCCAGGGTATAATTCTAGCACAGGCTCACCCCTATAATCCTAACACTCTGGGAAGCCACGGTGTGAAGAATTGATTGTGTCAGGAGTATAAGACCAGCTGGACCAAAAGTGAGATCCCTGTCTGTGCTAAAAATGGAAAAAAGGTGCAGGGCTTGATCCCCTGTGCCTATGACTACAATTCCAGTTACTTGGAAAGCTGAGGTAAGAGGATCATTTAAGCCCAGAAGTTTGAGAATTTGAGTTTGCAGTGAACTATGATAACACCTCTGCATTCCATTCCAGCCAACAGAGGGAAGTTCTGTCTAAAAACAAAACAAAACTTTTTTAAAAGGAGTTTATTTTAATATCTTGTTAGAAAAGCATTGAACTGGAGTCTCACATTTCCTCGGGTAGAATTCTCTTTTATTGCTCATGAAATGGGCCTTAACATGCCCTGTCTTTAACTCTTGGTATATTTGCTGTTAGGTATTTCTACATACAAAAATGGCTTCTGGGTGATTCCTGCAGTACTCCCTAAACTTCTTTGCTAATCTCTCATTTCTCATCACCACCTATTTCTATTGCTTTGAAGTTTACAAAAAATAAAGTTTCTATTGTGGTCCTTCAGAGATAAATTATTCAGCAATTTATTGAATTCCTAATGAGTGTTAAACCTGGGATTTGGCATCAATTTAAGAAGAGATTTGTTGCTACAGTACAGATTTTAAGAAGATATAATCCTTAATCATTTAAAGTCTAGTCAGACAGCAAAACTACGTATAATAAATGTCCCACAAAAGACAAACAAAGAAAAAATAGTAATGAATATATGTAATTGTGTCAAACCTGTAAGATTTCCAAGTGTGAAGCTGCCTGGAACAATGTTTCTCTGAGAAGACAGGACCAAATAATATCCAAGTTCCTCACAAACTGTGAGAAACTTTAATTCACAATTACAAAGCACAAGATGACTACCTAGAAATTGATCTGTGCTTAGAGGCAACCAAAGCCACTAGAGGTTAGAACTCTTTCTGGAATAAACATCAGAGCTATGGTGGTAAGACACACAAAAATATAAAACAATAATGAATGCCACTCAGCAAGACACTGCCACACATCAACACAACTGCAGCTGTGAGACGCTGATATACCAAGGCATTAAAACTGTACCAAGTTGTTTGTACTGTGCTGCCGCTGCCAACGTAAGCACATGGTGACAAGTTCACAAACTTAATTGTCAGACTCGTGTGACAACAGCTCTGATGGCTATTCCATAAAAGAGTTTCAAAATTGCTTTGAAGGGTGGACTAGGCACAGATATCAGTGCATAGCTTCCCAAGGGGAGTACTTTAAAGGTTAATGAAATAATATTCAGCAATAAGTTATGTACCACTATTTCTAGGTTAAGTTTGTGAATTTTCATCAGACCTTCACAGTCTTTGGAAATTGCCAAGCAAGGTATTTGTCAACCATAGGCTCTGTGGGATTTTAATGAATACCTTGATTGATTTTTATTTTCTCTGTTGAAAATATTTAATTCTTAAATTGACTTTTTACTGTTTGCTTGGAAAATCATGATGAACTTTTAAAGGGAATAAAGCAAGCAGAGATTTTAAAAAGTAAATATGATTAAAAGATATTTTGTGAGTCAATCAAAAATAAAAAAGAAGAAAAACATTGGAGCAAATAGAATAGTGTAAAATACAATAGTTCAAATACTGAGCAAAAAAAAAGGAAATGTAGTTAAAATATAATAATAACAAACAATTGTACTGTGCCTAATATATTCCAGAAGGTGGTGAAAATAATTTACAAATGTTAACATATTTATTTTCACAATACCCTCATGAGAGAGATGACAATATAAATTCAAATTAACAAATAATGAGGAAACACAGAAAATTTTAGTGTTTAGCCCAAAGTCATGCATCTGTCGGTAAGTAGCAGATCCGGAATTCAAACTGAGGCAGTCTGCCCCCAGCATTTATTTTCTTATGCACTAATGTGTGACTGTTTTCTTAACTAGTAATATAAATGGACAAAAATTTTAATTTAAAAGACAAGAAAAGAAGATTAGATTATATAAAAAAAATACACAAAGTTTTATGTTGTCAGCTGGAATTTACCTAAGGATAAGAGCATAGAGATGCTAAGAGAGAGAAGGTAGTAAATAAGGAAGACTTTAAACTATTTAACTAAATGATAGAATTAAAGAATATTATGTCATGATGTCAGAAGCTTCAACTCTTCGGGATGATTAGAAATAGTCTAAACTCATGTATACCTTAAAACAACAACCAAAAATACTTTGAATACAAACTGACAGAACTATAAGGTAAAATTAATTAATCTTTTACCTCATTTCCTAATTAACAAATTCAAAAACAAAAATATAAAAAGAAATTTAGAATATTTAAACAATTAGTTTAACTAACACAGTTAAGTGTATATAAATAAAAAACTGTGATCAACAATTGAAGAATATATGAATTCTGTCAAAATTTACAATGTGACCAGAGTCAATGGTTTGCATTTCTATACAGCAGAATGCTGAGCACAATTTATTTTGATTAAAAATACAAAAGTGATGGATAAAAATGTTAAGAGATAACTCTAAATAATTCATGAATTAAATGAGAAATCATAATGGAAATAAAAAATATTTACAGTGTGATAATAAGATTTGTATATTTATTCAATTAGAAGAGAAACCCAGGAGAAATAATATTCAGCCATTAAAAAGATGGAGATGTTACCCTTCTATATTTACCTGGATAGAGCTGGAACACATTCTGCTCAGTAAAGTATCACAAGAATCCAATATACTCAATTCTAATATGAAGGCAGTAGATGATTTAATATAAGGTGGGGGATAGGGAATGAGGGTTTGGGAGAGGGCAGGAGTGAGGTAGTGGGTGGTCATGGTATGTGACACATCTCTTGTCTGGGGACACAATTACATGAGAGATTTTACTGAATAAATGCAATCAGTACAACGTAATACTTTATACCCCCAATAAATCCCAACCAATAATAAAAAAAAAAGTTAAAAGAGTTAAAGCATTCTATAATAGACATACTCTTATTTGACAATGTGAATGTTATTTTCTTTGCATTATTATTATTAATATTTCTTAATATTTTGATGCAGTAATCATCTGTTTTCTTTTCTAAATGTATTTATTTTTGTTAATTCTTTACGAAGTTATTGTTTTTAGTTCTTATCTTAAACATTGTTATTGTTATTAAATTTTAAGGCTTTTTAATTCTGTGAAGGCAAAAAGTGAAAACCTAATAAACACATGTATAAGTAAAAAAAAAAAAAAAAGAAAATCTACAACTAGCATAATTCTTAAAGTTGAAAGTCTGCATTCTAAGATTGGTAATGAAGAAAGAATTTCTATCCTTACCACTGCTCGTCAACACAATACTGCAAGTTCCAGCCATTGCAAGAAAAAGGCATATACAGATAAGAAATGAAAATATTTGAAGACAACATAACCATCTCCCCAAAGAACTCAAAGGAACATGGAACTAAACTAAATGAATTCAGTATGTTTGAAGAGTACAAGTTCAACAGATGAAAGTCAATTTTATTTTCTGTATACTGACAAATAAGTAGAAACCAAAATAACAAATGCAATACCATTTATAATTGCACCAAAGAAAAATTACTTAGGTATAAATGTACCAAAATGTGTAGGATCTATGTGATGAAAATTATAAAATGCTGATGGAGAAATTAAAAGAGATGTAAACAAATGAAAAAAATGTTAAAAAAAGATTTGTATATTTAAAAGTCAGGGATAATGCTAGGGTAGCAAATAATGAAATTTATATTCAAGTATTTATATGCAAAATAATGAAAAACTCAAATGATTAAGCAACCAATTTTAAATGTGAGAAGATGTGAAATTATTTCAAAATTATTTGAAGGAAGCAGAAAGAGAGAGAATAATAAAGTTTAGATTTGGTTGAAATAAAAATCAAATGAGAAATCAAAACATTTAAGAATTTCCTTAGGCTCGGCGCCTGTGGCTCAACGGGCTAAGGCGCCAGCCACGTACACCTGAGCTCACAGGTTTGAATCCAGCCCGGGCCTGCCAAACAACAATGATGGCTGCGACCAAAAAATGGCCAGGCATTGTGGCGGGTGCCTGTAGTCCCAGCTACTTGGGAGGCAGAGGCAGGAGACTCGCTTGAGCCCAGGAATTGGAGGTTGCTATGAGCTGTAATGCACAGCACTCTATCCAGGGTGACAGTTTGAGGCTCTGTCTCAAAAAAAAAAAAAAAAAAAAAAAATAATTTCCTTAAAAAATAATAAAGTGGATGGTAGTAAGCTAGATTAATGACGGAATAAATAATGTTAGCAATTAAAAAGAACTTAATATACTGATTAAAAATAAAATATACTGATCAATAAAATATACTGATTCATTTGAAACTTAAATAAAATGAATAAATGCTAAGACAAATACAACTTCCTACCATTGATATAGGACAAAAGAAATGCACTCAGGAAAACTATTCCTATAAGCCAATAAGAGGGCCCAATTGCTTAATAGCTGGGTTTAACTAAATATTCACAGGTAACTCCAGTTTTAAACAAAATCTTATAGAGCATTCTAAAGAAAAGAAATACTATTCAGTGCATGTTTTGATGCTAATAAAACATTAGGGTTGTAAATCCTGGGGGAGAGGAATAAAATGGAAGGATCTGGGCAAGGTGTGCATTGATCTCGATATTATGTGTTAAACTGATCATAAGCATTTACTACTCATTTGTATAAGGATCATTGGAAACAACATGTGATGAGTCATGGACTGGGAATCAGGAAACCAGAATGCAAGATATTACTGTAAAAGCTTCAAGCCTCAAGGAATAATACATCTTTCACTGATTCAGCATGTTTCTAGGGTACAAAGACTTTTACTGTGGAGTTACCAAAGAAAACTGTTAAGACAGGGAGAATGAACTCAAGGGAGCAAAGAGCAATCCATCTCAGGCATATAAAATATATCTCTCTCGCTGTCAAGAAAAGGAAAATATAAGATCTCCTATCCCTTTGGTATAACTAAGCTGCTTTTATATGGAAAATGATGTGGCATTTAAAAAAAATACAACTTCATCCCCTCACATTTTCAAAACATTCCTTCAACTCCGCCCTCAAAGAATAAGTTCCATACACTCCTGAAGTGAAATCTCCGTAATACTGCTCTAATACTTATCTTAGGTTTTTCCCATTATTCTCTTCAATGTACACTGCTCTGTCTGAAATGATGTTTTGATTTTCTTGTCTCTTCATGTTTTTCTGATACATTTCAAATGCAGAAGACATTTTACTCATCTCTCTGCATTGAAATATCATTAATTCTATAAGATACAGCTTAAAACACTCTCTTAATTATAGGGATCCTCTCAGTTGTTATTTTCCTATATTTCTCCTTTATCTAAACTACTAGGTAATGGCAGGGTGTGTGTGTACAAGGTAACGAAGTAGACTTAATGAAAATAGAAAAAATATCATCTTTTATACTTTGCTTTTGATGAAATTAGAAAGATTTAACATATCGATTAATTATAGTAGCATAGGTATGCAATTTATCAATTAATATATATTTATGAGGATGAGTTTTTTAACTTTTAAGCAAGTATGATAAATGTATAATATATGAAGTACTTACCTCTAATTTTCAATCTCAGATTATCTTATTTAAAAAGTAGTATTAATTAGGAGTATATACATCATAAGATTAATATGAATATTAAATGAGTTATATAAATAACTTTCAGGTCAATATAAAATTAATAAAATCATTTCTGGCCTACAGTGTGTGTTGTGAATTAGTTTTTAGTTCTGCCATTTTTTAAGGCCTATTTTCATAGAAAACTGTGCACCTGCACTATAGGAAGTAAATTCTATAGCCAAACATTTACTCCCTAAGCAAAAACAATCTGCCAAACAATGAGAAGACAAAATAAACACAATAAAACAAAGCTTTCACCTGACTTCCCAAAGCACATTTACACACACATCTCTTATCCAACTGTCCCACTTTTAATTTAAATAGCAATTATGCTACATATGTTCTTATTTATTGTTTATGAGAGCAGAGGATTTTGTCTATTTATGTCCACAGCTATATCTCAAATCCTAAGAATACAGCCTACCACATTAAAAGCAAAATAGAACAAAAACTATAACTATTGTTTAATCTATCACATAAACAATAGCAATAAAATATTATTTTAATATAAATTTAATAACATCTCTAATACCAAGTGAATGTATAAGTATCAGAGTAAAATCTTTTATATTTCAAAATGTGTGTGACTACAAATTCCTTTTTCACTTTAAACAAAGAATGTTATTTGTCAAGTTATTTCCTATTCTGTCTATTGCATCATTCTTGTACATGAACAAACAATGAAGATTTAATGATACTTGACTGTAGGCTGAAATTTGAAGGAGAAAGACCAGGGTATTAAAATCTGCATCAAAGGAAACAGAGAAAGTTGAGAGAACAGAAACTCAATGTCTAAAGTTCTGATTTTGTCTACAGAGAAACTAAATATAGAATATAATTAAAACAAAAATACAATGCTATACAAAAAATACAGCAGAAATGAGTTATTAGAAATATAACAATAATTGTCAAAACAATCATAATTACAAGCATCTATGAAAAGCAAATTTGAGAATACCTTGCAAAATGTGGACCAGATGTCAAGGGGAGTGAAGATACAGAAGAATAGATAATAGAAAAGTACATTAATTCAGGATGTGCAAAATGGATTTATAGGGGCTTCAGAAAGAACAGAGAAAACAAGATAAATGTATCAAAGAAAAAATATAAGATTATTTTCAAAAGTGAAATGGGGATACACATCTCACAATTTTGAAATCTTACTAAGGCTGGGCACAGTGGCTCACACCTGCAATCCTAGAACTCTTGGAGGCTGAGCCAGCTGGAGCTGAAGAGTTCAAAACCAGGTTGAGAAAAGACAGACTGATCTCTACTAAAAACAGAAAAACTTTCTGGGTATGGTGGCAGATGCTTGTAACTGCAGCTACTCAGGAGGCTGAGATGAGAAAATGGAGGTTGAAGGTAGAGGATCACTTGAGCTCAAGAGTCTAAGGTTGCTGTGAGTTATGATGGTGCCATGGCACTTTCCCCAGTGCAACAGGGTGAGACTAATTGATTAAGAATCAAACGTACTGAAACTCAGGCCAGATAGCTGTTGCACACAAGAATCTCATCTTACCTTAAAAGATAAATATAGACTCAGGGTGAAGGGATTTGTCGTTTATATTGCAGGCAAATGGAAAGCAGAAAAAGGCAGGTGTTGAAATTTTATTCACAGATACAATAGACTTTAAATCAACAAAAGTAAGGAAGGATAAAAATGGACACTTCATATTTGTTAAGGGTAATACTCAATGTGGTGATATTTCAATTATTAATATTTATGCACTCAACCAGAATGCACCTCAATTTATAAGAGAAACTCTAATAGACATGAGCAACTTGATTACCTCCAGCTCCATAGTAGTCGGAGATTTTAACACCCCTTTAGCAGGGCTGGATAGATCCTCCAAAAAGAAGCTAAACAGAGAAATTTTAGATTTAAACTTTACCATTCAACATCTGGATTTAACAGACATCTACAGAACATTTCATCCTAATAAAATTGAATAGACATTCTTCTCATCAGCCCATGAAACAAATTCCAAAATTGATCACATCTTAGGTCACAAGTCTAACCTCCACAAATTTAAAAGAATAGAAATTATTCCTTGCATCTTCTCGGACCACCATGGAATAAAAGTTGAACTCAACAATAACAGGAATCTGCATACTTAAACAAACACATGGAAGCTAAATAACCTTATGCTGAACAATAGATGGGTCATAGACAAGATTAAGAGGAAATCACCAGATTTTTGGAACAAAATGACAATGAAGAAACAAAGTATCAGAACCTCTGGGATACTGCAAAGGGAATCCTAAGAGGGAAACTTACAGCACTGCAAACCTTCCTCAAGAGAACAAAAAGAGAGGACGTTAACAACTTAATGGGACACCTCAAGCAACTGGAAAAGGAAGAACATTCCAACCCCAAACCCAGCAAAAGAAAAGAAATAACCAAAATCAGGGCAGAATTAAGTGAAATTGAAAACAAAAGAATTATACAACAGATCAATAAATCAAAAAGTTGGTTTTTTGAAAAGGTCAATAAAATAGATAAACCTGTGGGTAACTTAATTAGGAAAAAAAGAGTAAAATCTCTAATTTCATCAATCAGAAATGGTAAAGACAAAATAACAAGAAACCCCTGATAAATTCAAAAAATCCTTAACAAATATTACAAGAAACTTTACTCTCCACAATATGAAAATCTGAAGGAAATTGACCAATACTTGAAAGCACGCCACCTTCCTAGACTTAGCCAGGATGAAATGGAAATGTTGAACAGGCCACTATCAAGTTCTGAAATAGCATCAACAATATAAAATCTCCCTAAAAAGAAAAGCCCAGGACCAGATGGCTTCACATGAGTACTCTACCAGACCTTTAAAAGGGAACTAGTACCTATATTACTCAACCTTTTCCAAAATATAGAAAAAGATGGAATACTACCCAACACATTATATGAGGCAAATATCACCTTGATCCCTAAACCAGGAAAAGACCCAACAAGAAAAGAAAACTACAGAGCAATATCATTAATGAATACTGAGGCAAAAATATTGAATAAGGTTCTAACAAACAGAATCCAGCAACACATCAAACAAATTATACACCACGACCAAATGGGCTTTATCCCAGGATCTCAAGGCTGGTTCAATATACGTAAATCCATAAATGTAATTCAGCACATAAACAAATTAAAAAATAAAGACCATATGATTTTGATAATATCCAGCATCCCTTCATGATCAGAACACTTAAAAAAATTAGCATAGAGGGACATTTCTTAAACTAATAGAGACCATCTACAGCAAACCCACAGCCAATATCGTATTGAATGGAATTAAATTGAAACCATTTCCACTCAGATGAGGAACCAGGCAAGGTTGCCCATTGTCTCCATTGCTCTTCAACATTGTAATGGAAGTTTTAGCCATTGCAATTAGGGAAGAAAAGGCGATCAAAGCTATCCACCTAGGATCAGAAGAGATTGAACTTTCACTCTTCCCAGATGATATGATTGTATATTTGGAAAACACCGGGGATTCTACTACAAAACTTTTAGAAGTGATCAAGGAATACAGCAGTGTTTCAGGCTACAAAATCTGTAGCCTTTATATATACCAATAATAGTCAAGCCAAAAAAACAGTCAAGGACTCTATCCCTTTCGCAGTAGTACAAAAGAAGATGAAATATTTGGGAGTTTATCTAACAAAGGATGTGAAAGATCTTTATAAAGAGAACTATGAAACTCTAAGAAAAGAAATAGCTGAACATGTCAACAAATGGAAAAACATACCATGCTCATGGCTGGGAAGAAT
>CAUYON010146031.1:0-13068 GCA_963573935.1 Arctocebus calabarensis
TAGATTACTCGCTCCCGCCCAAGGCCTGTTCTGTGACCCTGAGGGTGGAGCTTGCCAGGGCAGTTCTCCCACAATGGCTCCACATAGCCCACCACCAAACACTGGCAGCTCTGTCTGGCTTGGTGGCCCAGTCTGGGGCCCCAGACAACACTCAACAAACCCTGCACTCCTGCCCAAGTTCTCCCAAGGCAGTTCAACCAAGTGCCAAGTCCAAAAGAAACCCAAACAGCTCACAGGCAAGGTCCTTCCAGCCTGTAGTCCCACTGCCACTGACAGGATCAGACCGAAGGAACAGACGCAACCATTTGCCCAATCTCCGCCGCTTTAGCCTTCCTCGGGGTGTCCAGAAGCCTCACACTGTCTCCCTGTGTCCCCAAAGGGAAGTTTCTGGGCAGATTCTGCCTGCCAGAGATGCCTGAAGTCCTCTCTCCCCAGTCTCACCATGCCCAGCCACAAGGAAGCTGTTACTCGGCTGCCATCTTGCTCCACCCTAGGGCCCTCAGTATTTAAAGAGGCCCCAGGCAACTCTGCTATATTTACTCCAACTTGTAGACATTTTATAAGCTGGCAGAGATTACAATGTGTGATTACTGAGGGCACAATCAGTCAAGGTGAAAAATGACAAAGGTGTCAGGATCCCTTAGCTCAACCCCCTATGAACTCAAAAGCTTTCTGGACTCAAGTGGGAAATAAAGTCAGAGTATACAGAGCAATTTTCTGGATTCATTGATGCAGGAGGCTTTACCTGATGTGGGCTTTTAGTTAGCTTGAGAGGATATAGAAAGGTTGGGTAGATGGATGCTGTGTTTGAGTCCATCCCCCAAATTCCTATGTTGGACAATCCAACCACAAAGGTGATGGTATTAGCAGATGGGGCCTGTGGGAGGTGAACAGTTATGAGGTTGGAGCTCTAATTAACAGGATCAATGTCCTTATAAAAAGGGGCCCCAGAAAGCTACTTTTATTTTTTTCCACAAGAGGACATGACACAGAAGGTGCCAGTTAGGAAGCAGACCCTCACCACACCCCAAATCTGCTAGTATCTTGGACTCCCAGCCTGCAGAACTATAAGGTATCAATTTCTCTTGTTAATAAGTCATAGTCTAAAGTGTTTGGCTATAGCAGCCTGAACAAACTAAGACGACGAGATTGAGTAGAAGCTTAGATGAAAATTGGAATGTTTTATCTGTAGTTGTGTCTTTAGGTTGTTTCCCCTGAGCTACTATCATAAAACCAGAACTTGTTCCTAAAGGCCTTGTGAAAGCTACAGTTGGGAACAAAGATTGGTGGTATTCAGGGTAAGCCTGGACAGGCTTCAAATGAAATGGTGTTTCTTTTACTGAGTGGATTGTGTGTGTCACTGGGGTTTGTTCCCCTCCCTAGTGATGTCAAAAACAGAGGCACAGAATCTGCCCCTCAAGCACCATTAATTAGAAATGTGAAATGAGGAGCAGTGAGACCCATGAACCCATGCAGAGTAGGGTGGAAGCTACAGAGCTTGTTGGAAGAATTCTCTGGACCACAGCCCAAGCCTGTAAAGCACCTCCCAGCAACAACCACTGGATCTTGGGACCAAAAAATGTCCACTTGTGGGCAAATTCCTATCTTGCTATCAGACATTCCTTAAAACCACCCATGATAGGACATGAAATAAACTTGACAGTGGATCTGCCATTCAGAAGATCTTGAGGCCATACAAGCCTTTCAACTGTCCCCTAAAAAGAAAAAGAGGGCTTCAATTGCAAAACAGGTTTAACTTTTTTTGGTGACAGTGTTATCATGTCACCCTCTGTAGAGTGCTGTTGCATCACAGCTCACAGCAACCTCAAACTCATGGGCATAAGCGATTCTCTTGTCTCAGCCTCCCAAGTAGCTACGACTATAGGTGCCCGTTTTTTTTTTGTTTGTTTTTATTGCAATTGTCATTTTTGTTTGGCAGGCCTGGGTTGGATTCAAACCTGCCAGTCTCATGTCTATGGGTGGCGCCCTAGCCACTGAGCCAAAACAGGCATTTTTTTTTTTTTTTTAAGAGACAGAGTTTCATTTTGTTGTGCTCGGTAGAGTGCCATGGCGTTATAGCTCACAGCAACCTCCAGCTCTTAGGGTCAGGAGATTCTCGTGCCTTAGCTCCCAAGTAGCTGGGACTACAGGCGCCTGCCACAATGCCAGGCTTTTTTTTTTTTTGCTGCAGTTTGGCCGGGGCTGGGTTTGAACTCACTGCCCTTGGTATATGGGGCCGGCGCCCTACTCACTGAGCCACAGGTGCTGCCCCAAAAAACGTTTATTTTTTTTTTTTTGTAGAGACAGAGTCTCACTTTATTGCCCTGGGTACAGTGCCATGGCGTCACACTGCTCACAGCAACCTCCAGCTCTTGGGCTTAAGCGATTCTCTTGCCTCAGCCTCCCAAGTAGCTGGGACTACAGGCGCCCGCCACAGCGCCCGGCTATTTCTTTGTTTTGCAGTTCGGCCGAGGCCGGGCTTGAACCCGCCACCTTCGGTATATGGGGCTGGCGCCCTACTCGCTGAGCCACAGGAGCCGCCCAAAACGTTTATTTTTTAAGTATCAAAAAAGTTTATCATACAAAAATAGCTATACCGCTAAGGTAGTGTATAAAGTGCTGTAATGTCCTGAATTTCACCTACAAGTCACTGCAAATCCCTTTTGGAACTAGAGATATGAAATGGGTTTTCTTCCTGACTGCTTGAAGAAAGGTCACTGCTTGGATTGGTGAACACAGCCTGAGGGTGGATTCATGGGGTGCATGGCTTGTTCTTGTTGTTCTCAGAAAGCGGTGTGTTCTTATGTGCTCCCTGGGACTCTTCGCAAGTGCGTTCTTGACTGAAATACCACTGGCTGGGGGGCACCATGCCCTGAGCCTCTTCCCAGACTTCTTGGTTTATTAAGGCAGCCTCTTTACTCGCCTCAGCAGAGAGTTCCAGCACCTGGGCAAAGCACCTGTGAAGATGAGAGCCAGATCAAAGCAGAGCCCCTTCATGGTGAATAAGGAGCTGTAATGTGGGGGAGGTGGATTTCCACATCACCTACATGCTCGGAGGGAAAGCATACGTCAGTGGTTCTCAACCTTTCTAATGCCGTGAACCTTTAATATAGTTAAAAGGGGTCGCGACCCACAGGTTGAGAACTGCTGGCATAGGTGAATAAGATTTGTTTGGGAAGACTCAATCAGGAGAACCCCTAAGACAGTACCAGGGAGATATGAAAGAAGTCTCAGTGGTTGAAGAAATACCCAGGGTGCACCAGCAATGTGTTGGTGTCAATGGTTTGAATTAATGTTTGTCCACTCCAAACTCATGCTGAAACGTAATCCCCAAGGTGGCAGCAATGAGAGATGAGACCTTTAAGAGGTGAGTATTCTGAGGGCTCTTCCATTCATGAATTTCATGAATTAATGGGTGATCATGGGAGTGGAAATGGGAATGGTGGCTTTATAAGAGACCTGAGCCAGCATGATCAGTCCCCTTACTGTGTGACATCCTGCATCACCACAGCAAGAAGGATTCATCAGATACGACCTTTCAACCTGAACTTCTCAGTCTCCAGAAATGAAAGAAATAAATTCCTTTTATTAATTACCCAATTTCAGTTATTGTTAGAAGCAACAAAAAATTAACAATTGGGCACTGTCTCAGAAGCAGGTAGGACAGCTATGAACAGGATAAAATCTCTGCCCTCATACCACTTAAATGGCAATGGAGAAATGTGTATGACACCTGTGTATTTAACCGCTCAGACTTGTGACCCTTGCCATCTGTAAACCTTTGGTGTGTCCAGATTTTATTCTGCAGCCATCCACAGAAGAAATGCCATAGCAGGTGGCAGCTGTCTCTCCTGGGTACTTTTCAAATATTTAAGGCATCTCAGGAGATACATTTAGCATTACAAGGAAGAAAAAACAAGATTCTTTTCTGGAAAAGGTAGAAAAAAACCTATAGTTAGAAATCTCATGAGGGAGGTGAAAAAAAGGGTCCTGAGGGGTTTTGGGAGATTGGTCACCATGGGCTGTGTCAGATCCAAGGGCTGGTCCCACAAAAGCACCGGCTCTGTGACAGCCAGCAAGCCGTCCCTCAGAATTTGTGTCTTTCTATATTTATACTTCAATAAAGAGTTAAAAAAAATCCTACCAAGCCCTAACCCTGGAAGACATTTAAAACGTGAATAGAGCTAATCCAAGGGCGCCTGTACTGTGCTAGTGATTCTGAAGACAAAGGGTGATGAGGAGTAAGATCCTTTCTCTGCCTGCTTGACAGCTTTTCGGATTTTCCAGTGCAGGGTGTGACTGTCTTACCATTCCCTTCTCCCTGCCTCACTCACTTGGTCTTTGTGCTCTGTGAATCTGGGGTCCATCTTATAACATCTTTGATCTTCAAGGCATCTAGCAACCCCATTATCTCAGAACTGACTTCAAAGTGGACTACAAAAGGGAAATATGACGACTACCACAAGTCCTCCTGGACTGAGATTTTGTTACCTATAGCACAGACCACAATGACAGCTGTCGGCTATTCCCATGTCATGAAAGGTCTGCTCACTCAGGGAACTGAACCCCTTTTAAACCCAGAGGGGACTTTGGGGCTACTCCAAACAGTGCAGCCACCAACAGCCCACATTCTGCCTGAATGGGGTGCCAGCTTTTTCTGAGATACCTTCGGAGCTCAAGATCCTCTTTCACGGTTAGGTCCTTGAGTTCACTCAGTAAGTCCAGCACTTGCACATTTTCTTCTGGATTACCAATGCCAAGTTCTCCCAGGAGGCGCTGAGTGGTTGTCAATTCAGCCTGTAGGGAGTCTGGGGGTGAAACAGGTTGTGAGTGGTAGAATGCAAGGTGCCCAAAGCAACAGACGCGTGCACTGAATGGCCAACTAGATTTCTTACTTCACTGAGATGTTCTGTGGGAGCAGCACAGGCAAGAAGGGTAAGCAAAGGAAAACAAGACGCTCATGTGGTGGTACCTTTTCTTTGTCCGGCCTGACAGCATGGGCCTGAGATAGTGGGATAGCATGTCTACCATGCAGGTGGTCATTTGAACAGACCTAGAATGCCACTCTGGTGTTCAAATGCAAGATGCAGCAAAGGCCATGCTGTGTCAGCATCACCTGGGGGCTTCCAACCAAAGCAACTTATAAAAAAACAACAAACCCATCCTTTGTATTCCCTTTTCCTAGCACCCCGGCATCCCCCAAGTAGAGGGACATCTACAACCAAAGCATATACGCCACGTGCACCAAGACAATACACCCCTCCCCCCTCACATGTTGTATCTACACCAGCTGTACATTAGGGTCACACTTCAGGAACCTTGTAGGATCTTTACAAATAGCACCTTCTCCAACCTGTTGCAAACTGAACTGTGTCCTGCCAAAAAGGCATGTTCCAGTCCTACTCTCAAATACCTGTGAATGTGACCTTAACTGGAAACAGGGTCTTTGTGGATATGACTGAGTTAAGGTGAAGTCATTAGGGTGGCTCTTATCCAATAACCGATGTCCTTACAAGATGAGGATAATTTAGATAGAGACACTGAGGGAGAATGCCAGGTGAACATGGGGCAGAGACCAGAGTGACGCAAACACAAGCCAAAGAACCCCAAGGGGCGCCAGCAACACAAGAAGGAAGGACAGAGGCCTGGGCTAGATTCTCCCCTACAGCCTCTGGAAGGAACTTATCCTGTCAATTCCTTGACTTCAGACTTCTGGCCTCCTGAACTATGAGAGAATAAATTTGTTGTTTTAAGGTACCAGTTTGTGGTCTTTTGTCTGGGCAGCCACAGAAAATTCATAAAGTCCCGAGTCCAGCTTCTGGGAACTACTTAAGGAACTTAGCAGAGATGGAGCTCAAGAGCTACAGGTGTGGAAGTGACATGGTGATTAGAAAATCGGAAGGCTGGACACTGTCGAGCATCTAACAGAAGGGTTAAACTGCACACACCCATGATCGATTATGTGGTCATTATACCCTTCTGGTAACAGCTTCTAACAAAGACAGAGGTACAGGAAATACATGGAAAACTTATCAGGCTATGGCTTGCTACAGTCTGTTTAAATACATGATGCTGCACTAAAGACAGAAGAAAACAGCAACAGGCAAACAGCGCTGATCTAGGAACTGTGAGATTACCCACAACTGTCACTTTTGTTCTTTACAACTTGGCTCATATTCCAAAGTTCAATGTCATGCCTATGCCATGTATACCTCCGGTTTTTTTTTCCGTAAAGACAGTCTCACCTTATTGCCCTTGGTAGAGTGCCGTGGCGTCACACAGTTCACACCAACCTCCAACCCCTGGGTTCAAGCGATTCTCTTGCTTCAGCCTTCCGAGTAGCTGGGACTACAGGCACCCGCCACAACGCCCAGCTATTTTTCTGTTTTGCAGTTTGGCCGAGGCTGGGTTTGAACCCACCAACTTCAGTTTATGGGGCTGGCGCCCTACTCGATGAGCCACAGGTGCTGCCCTATAGCTCAGTTTTATCAGAAATCATTTTTGTCCGAGGCTGCCAACAGAGTAAGAACCTTCGGGATCTCAGACTGTGTTTTCATTCCACCTCAAGTGAGTTATGGGCAGAGAGCTCTGCAGGGGAAACCCATCTCTGTATTTAGGTATTGATGTTCTTCTATCACAGCCTCGAATAAAATAAATTTTGAAACTCTTCAGAGTTCTTTCTAGAAACAACCAAACTCTAGGGCAGCTGAAAACTCAGTGGAAGACACTTGTTCTGAGGGTTTTAAAACATAGAACAGTAGTTTTCACACTTGTCAAGTGAGGGATGAGGTGGTAAACCTATGCACAAAAGGACCTCAGTGCTCTGAGAGGACAAGCCAGGATATAGGGCCAGGGAACTGAAGGCTGCCCCCACAACAATGCCTTTCAGCAGGATAGATCACTATGAATGTCACAGCCCTGGGTTCAAATCCCAGTAGTCACTTACTTAGGCTGGCAAGTCCCCATGTCCTGTCATTCAATGGAGAGGATACTTGTCATGACATCAGGCCCATGGAAAGCACCCACACTTGCTTCTTGCCCCTCAGGCTGCACAGCGCAGCTAGAATGTCCCATTTCATACCTAAGAACTGCTGCCTGTCTCCCTCCAGGTGGATCGATCTCACAGGCAGCTCATGCCGGGTGGTGTCCAAGGCCGTGGCAAACGTCTTGTATTGTTCCTTGAAACGCTGGGCCACTGCCTCAAAGGGGCTGAGCATCTCTATCTGCAAGCAGGACAGAAAGGGCTGTGGGAGGAGACCCTGGAGTTCCCAGTCCAGCTGTGCCAAGTTAAGATGTAACACTGCTGTTTCGCAGGCCCAGGGGCAATCAGAGCTATGAAAGTTTCTCTGGTTTCAAGGCAGAGGTATGTGTGCTCTCCCCTCCTGGCAATGGCCCAGGCTTCTCACCATGGACATGTGCCTGCCCTTCAGTGTGTTCAGGGCCTAGGCCCTCAACTGAGATCACAAAGAACCTAGGAAGGCTGGGCCCTCTGCTTTGAAGCACTCCGTTTAAATGCCTGCCTTCCACAAGGCTGCCCTGGCACAGCCCACCCTTACCCATATATGCCATCTGAGTCTTCATGGGGTTTGTGATGACACACAGTTGACCCTTAAACAAATCAAAGGTTAGGGCTGACAACCCACACCCAACAGCAGTAAAAATATCCACATATAACTTTGTTTTGGAGATAGGAAGTCTTGTCAATTATACACAGTTGCTTAGTATATTAGTCAACTAGTACCTACATATATTTTATGCATTCATGAGATACCTTTCTCTTCATCTGTGAGTTTTTTCAAATTGTCACAAATCTCCAAGAAATTTTCTTTGTTTTTTTTTTAATGAGCGAGTCTCACTATGTGGCCCTGGGTAGAGTGCCCTGGTGTCACAGCTCACAGCAGCCTCAAACTCTTAGGTTTAAGTGATTCTCTTGCCTTAAGCCTCCCAAGTAGCTGGGACTACAGGCACCCACCACAACACCTGGCTGTTTTTTGTTATTGTTGTTGTAGTCATAGTTGTTTTAGTAGGCCCAGGTTGGGTATGAACCCACCGGACCCAGCATAGCTGCTGGCACCCTAACCATTGATCTATGGGCACCAAGCCCAAGAAAATTTTTTTTGAGACAGAGTCTCATTGTGTCGCCCTCGGTAGAGTGCAGTGGCATCACAGGTCACAGCAACCTCAAACTCTTGGGCTTAAGCAATTCTCTTCCCTCAGCCTCCCAAGTAGCTGGGACTATAGGCGCCCATCACAATGCCCAGCTACTTTTTGGTTTAAGTTGTCATTGTTGTTTGGCAGGCCTAGGCTGTGTTTGAACACACCAGCTCCACTGTATGTGGCTGGCACCCTAGCTGTTGAGCTACCGGCACCAAGCCAAGAAATTTTCAAATATACTCACTTTGAAAACAATTCCTGGATAAGTGGACCCATGCACTTCAAACCCCTGTTGTCCAAGGGTCAACGGCATTTGCTGACTTGAGTGTCTTATCTTTTCCTTCCACTGTGAGTTCCATAAGGCCAGAGACCCTGTACTTAGCCCACGCCCTGGCTGCAGAGTTGCTCACATGAATATGCTGGGTGTGGTGGGATGAACTGTATCCCCTAAATTCATATCTGAAGTCCTGACTACTAGTACCTCAGGATGTGTCCTTATTGTGAGACAGGGTCTTTATAGTTAAAATGAGGTCATTATGTTGCACTGGATTGTTTATTACAGCTCAATTTACAATCGCCAAAATGTGGAGACAATCTAAATGCCCACCAACCCAGGAATGGATTAATAAGCTGTGGTACATGTATACCACAAAACACTATTCAGCCATTAAAAAAGACAGAGACTTGGGCGGCACCTGTAGCTCAGTGAGTAGGGCACTGGCCCCATATACTGAGCATAGCAGGTTCAAATCAGCCCCGGCCAAACTGCAACAACAAACAAAAAAAATTGCCAGGCGTTGTGGTAGGCGCCTGTAGTCCCAGTTACTCGGGAGGCTGAGGCAAGAGAATCGCCTAAGCCCAGGAGTTGGAGGTTGCTGTGAGCTATGGAGTGAGACTGTCTCTACCAAAAAAAAAAAAAAAAATTTGGGCAGCGCCTGTGGCTCAAAGGAGTAGGGGCACCGGCCCCATATGCCATAGGTGGCGGGTTCAAACCCAGCCCCGGCCAAAAAAAAAAAACTGCAAAACTAATAAATAAGATGGAGACTTTACATCTTTTGTTTTAACCTGGACGGAGTTAAGACTTTGGCATCTGTAGCACAGTGGTTGCATGGCCAGCCACATACACTGAGGCTGGCAGGTTCACAGGTGGGTTTGAACTCAGCCTATGCCATCTGAACAATGACAATTGCAATGGAAAGGTAGCCAGGCATTATGGAAGGTGCCTGTAGTCCCAGCTACTCGGGAGGCTGAGGTGGGAGAAATCACTTATGCCCAGGAGTTTGAGGGTGCTGTGAGCTATGATGCCACAGCACTCTACTGAGGATGACATAACAAGACTGTACAAAGAAAAAAAACCCCACGTTCTTCTTAATAAATAAAGTATTACAAGAATGGAGGTGCAAGAATCCAATGTACTCAATACTAATATGTAGCCATTAGATGATCTAAAACACGCCCGCATAAGAGAAAAACTCAAATCAATTCATGATGGGGGGCAGGGGAATGAGAACGATGGAGTGGGGGAGAGGAAAAGGGAGGGAGATGGCTGTGCTCCCACTTAATGGGCACACCTCTTGGGGGCAGGACATAAGTGTAAGAGGGACTCAAATACAAACATTGTAACCTAATTCTCTGTACCCTCAAATTAATCTGAAACAATAAAAAAAAAAAATTGAGGGTCATCGTGGTGGGCCCTAAATCAATATGACTGGTATCCTGAGAGGAAATTTGGATACAGACAGGCACACAGGCAGGACACATGAAGAGACATAGGGAGAAAACAACCATCCACAAGCTAGTAAGAGAGGCTGGAACAGATAACCCTCTCACACCTCTTAGACAGAACCAACCCTGGTGAGGCCTTGATCTTAAGACTTTCAGCCCATTTAACCAGGGAGACTAATTGTTGTGGTATCTTGTTAGAGCAACCACAGGAAACTCACCCACTGGGTGAAGAGCCCATTCCCCTGGCTAGTCCCTTCTGGGTTCCCAGGCTTTGCTCTGTGTCCTTCCCCCAAGTGGACACCTCTGTCCTAGCAATGACCATATGGTGCTAAGACTGAATTTCTCCTATCAGCACAGTGACCTTCTAGGACAGGCTCAGAGCACATCTTCCTGTCCCTGCACATGATCAGGGCACAGGTCCTGGTTGGCACTTACGTTATAACCTCACTGTCTGAGAAACTATCACATACTAACACCTGGACTAGAGTGTGCGTGGTATCGAAAGCATGGCAGAGTTAGAAGCAAGCAGGCAGGGACCTCCTACCACAAATGCTGCCTGAAATGGCAGGGAAACAGCCCTGCTGGAATGTTCAGCTCTGAGCCCTGGTCATAAGGCGTGGCTCACAACTGACCTGTGTATCAAGGATGTCTGCCAGCTCCTGCTGCTTCTGACTAAGGAGAAGTCTGCGCTTCAGCTCATGGGCCTTTTTCTGTAGCTTTTCCTTTTCTTTACACAATATTAATAAATTCTGTTCTGCTGTTTCTTCGAACTTAGAAAGATTGTTCTCAATCTGTTCAACAAGAAAACAACAGTTCAGGCTGCAGCGGACCTCCTCTCTGTAGTCAATCAAGGCTGCCCTTTCATCGGTGTCACACATGACCAAGAAACTATTTTCACCTTTACCGCCAGCAATGTCAGCAGTATTGTTTGGGACTCCATCATCTCCATCTCTTCAGACAAGTCCTTAAGAAAAGGAAAAAGACCATTTGTTCCCCTAATGAATTCGCATAAACCCTTCCCCACGCCCCCAGCAGGGGCAGAACTGTGACTTGCAATGTATTTTCTGTAGCAAATCTGATAATTCGGTAATTCTTTGCTATATGTGGGCCTGCAACTTCTACTTTTCACCACAAATGCTGCCTGAAATGGCAGGGAAACAGCCCTGCTGGAATGTTCAACTCTGAGCCCTGGTCATGAGGTGTGGCTCACAACTGACCTGTGTATCAAGGATGTCTGCCAGCTCCTACTTTCTCACTTATGCATCTTTTCCAACATCCTAGCAGGGGAAGAGGCAGTGGCAGTGGCCAGGCAGGTAAAGGCCAGCTAAGGGCACCCACTGACTCAGTGTTGTACCAGATCAGAACTCAGTCCTCCACCATCCATATATCCTGTCCTCACCCAGATGAGGCCACAGCCCAGCTGTCTTCCTACCAGGGGAGAGGGCCTAGCCACATGTCTTCCCTAGCATAGCATCTAAACATTATCTAAGCCCCAACCTCACTTTTTAGACAATCCCATGTTAGTATCTATTGCTATATGTGTACGTGGGGAAACATAAATTCTACGAATTATCTAAGAACGTTTGTGGTTTTTATTTTCATCCTAAGAGGCATGGCTGTCTTATATGCTCTGGATCTTGGCTGATACCAGCAGAGGGCAAGAGCTGAATCATATATATACAACCTGTTAACAGCAAGCCTTTCATCTAACTTACTGGGCTCTTTTTCCCAGGAGCAGAAAACGACGTAGACTCAGTTTTCTTTGATATCTTTGTTTTTTCTAATTGTGGAGTCTTTCTCACCATACTTCTATCTAAAATAAAGAAGAGCATTTTAATGGTGAAAAGTATATATAGGTGGTCCCTGATTTATATTTTGGCTTTACAATGGCTTTTGGGGATATAATCCCATCCCAAGTTGAGGAGCATCTGGACTTGCAATGGCTCAGTTTAAGATTGTTCAATTCCTCTGGGAGGCTGAGGCGGGTGGATTGCTTGAGCTCAGGAGTTTAAGACCAGCCTGAGCAAGAGAAAGACCCCATCTCTAAAAAAGAGCTGGGCGCCTCCCAGCTACTAGGGAGGCTGAGGCAAGAGAATTGCTTAGAGCCTAAGAGTTTGAGGTTGCTGTGAGCTATGATGCCACGTACTCTACCAAGGGTGACAAAGTGAGACTCTACCTCAAAAAAAAAAAAAAAATTGTTCAGCTTTATAATGGCTTTAACATGGCATTAAATATATTTTTGACTCATGTTATTTTCAATTTATGATGAGTCTTTTGAGATGTGGGCCCCATCATAAGTCAATGAGTATCTGCACTTTGGGGGGACCCGTTGAGATCTACTACAACCCCCAGCTAGTGATATAAGGGGTGAAAAGAATGATTTACCATTAATAGCAGAGAGATCCAGGTCAGGTGGGGCTGTGCCATGCCCTTCCAACAACGTGGACTGCAGGTCACCCTTTCCGACCCCACTGCTATTTGCTGTCCAGACAAGAATCCCGAACGTCAGCAAAGTTAGTCAGTGAGATACTATACACTTAAGCCAGGAAACACAGGCAACTTTTTTGAACACTACTTCTTGTTCCAAAAACCCAATTTCCTCCTAGGTAGCAGAAAGAGCTGAAGAAAAGCCTGCAGAAATTCCCAGCCCTCAACTGAATCTATTTTTAAAGTACAGCTAGAGGCTCGGCGCCTGTGGCTCAACGGGCTAACATGCCAGCCACGTACACCTGAGCTGGCAGGTTCAAATCCAGCCCGGGCCCACCAATCAACAATGATGGCTGCAACCAAAAAATGGCTGGGCATTGTGGTGGGCGCCTGTAGTTCTAGCTATTTGGGAGGCAGTGGCAGGAGACACACTTGAGCCTAGGAATTGGAGGTTGGTTGCTGTGAGCTGTGATGTCACAGCACTCTACCCAGGGTGACAGCTTGGGGCTCTGTCTCAAAAAAAAAAAAAAAAAAGTACAGCTAGAAAAAAGACATTCTTTAGGCTCCTGTGGCTCAGCGAGTAGGGCGCAGGCCCCATATACCAAAGGTGGCGGGTTCAAGCCCGGCCTCGGCCGAACTGCAAAAACAAAAAAATAGCCGGGCGCTGTGGCGGGCGCCTGTAGTCCCAGCTACTCGGGAGGCTGAGGCAAGAGAATCGCTAAGCCCAAGAGCTGGAGGTTGCTGTGAGCAGTGTGACGCCAC
>CAUYON010146037.1:0-10983 GCA_963573935.1 Arctocebus calabarensis
CCACTGCTTTTGCCTTCCTCAGGGGGTCCAGAAGTCTCACGCTGTCTCCCTGTGTCCCCAAAGGGATGTTTCTGGGCAGATCTCATCAGCCAGAGATGCCTGAAGTCTTCTCTCCCCAGTCTCACCGAGCCCAGTTGCAAGAAAGCTGTTACTCGGCCACCATCTTGGCTCCTCCCCCTCTGAATTTCCCTGAGTTTTGATTCTGAATGAGCACCTAAGTGTTGGTCAGGTAGTTCTAATTTGGTACTGAGTTACACGTGGTTTTTGTTTTTCCATTATTGCAATACTTCACTTAGGAGAACGGTTTCCAATTCTACACAGGATATTCCCAAAGATACTAGATTACCATCTTTTTATGGCTGAATAGTTTTCCATGGGATTCACATATTGCATTTTATCAGTCCATTCATGTATTGAAGAGCGCTGGGGTTGTTTCCACATCTTCGTGATTGTGAATTGTGCTGCCATAAACATTCAAGTACAAATGCCTTTTTAAAAATAAAATGTCTTTTTTTCCTTTGGGTAAATGCCTAGTAGTGGGATTGCATTATCAAATGTTAAGTCTACTTTGAGGAACCTCCATCCTACTTTCCATAGCAGTTGAGCTAGTTTGCAGCCCCACTAACAGTGTGAGAAAGTTCCCTTCTCTCTGAAACCATGCCAGCAACTGTTGCTTTGAGACGTTATGAAGTGAGCTGTTCTAACTGGGGTTGGTGATATCTCAGTGTGGTTTTGATTTGCATTTCCCTGATGATTAGAGATGTTGAGCATGTGTTCATGTGTTTGTTGGCCAGTAGTCTTTGTTGGAAAAGTTTCTGTTCACGTCTTTAGCCCAATTTTTAATGCAGTTGTTTTTCTTGTTGATTTCTTTGAGTTCTTTGTAGATTCTGTTCACCAGTCCTTTACCAGGTGTTCAACATGAAAATAATCTTCACCCAATCTGTGTATTGTCTCTTTGTTTTAAACTTTTTAACTTGATTATGAACGTTTATTTTCGTTGTTTGCTGTGATTGCTTTTGAGGTCTGCTTTATAAATTCCTTACTTAGACTGATATGAGAATTTTTCCACCATTTTCTTCTAGAATTCTTATAGTTTCAAGTCTTAGATTTAAGTCTTTTATCCATGGTGATTAATTTTTGTGAATTTTGGTGAGAGGCGTGGGTGGGTCCTGTTGCAGGTTTTTTTAATGTGACTATCCACTTTTCCCATCATTATTTATTGAATTGAGGTTCTCCCCCCCCAGCATGTTTTTAGGAGCTTCATCAAAGATCAGAAGGAAAGGGCCAAATAGAAGCGGTTTCTTAAGATGCAGCTCCCTAGGAAATAGCGAAAATCACAGGCTGCAGCTCTGCCCCAAAACAGCACTGTGAAATCACAGGGAAAGAAAAACAGGAAGGAAAAGAAGGAAGGCAAGGTGACCCCGAGATACACATGTGTTACAGAAGCGGAGGCTGCACTTGGGGGATGCAGGCACTGTGGGACCAAGGCTTGAGTCCCCGCGCTGGTGCGGCCAGATCTGAGCTGCTGGTCGCTCACTCAACTCCGACAGCCCTCTCCAGGTCAGTCGGGACCCACCGACAGTCTGTGCAGCGCTGTCTCACCAGACAGCGGGCAAGGCAGGGAAGGGCAGCAGCTGGAGCCATTCCGACCTTTGGGAGCACCAGGACCGGCCTGCCAGGGGTGGGGAGGGAGTGGATGCACTGGTAGCTTCTGGTGACCTGAAACCAAGCGCTTCCCCCATAGCGCGCAAGAGGATCTGGGCACAGGAACTGCCCGGGGCGGGACTCATTAGGCTGCAATAGTGGAGACTGCTGGTCACCCTCCGCCCTTCTGCGGTCCCAGGACACATGGACAACGCAGGGCAGCTGGGACGGACGCAGGTCTAACCGCTGCCGTCCCTAGAGCGCCATCTACTGACCTCCCCTTATTCAAGTCCAATAGAGGTGAAAACTTTCAATAGAGCTCTGTCATGAACTGATTGGGCTAATAAATATAACATTGGAAGGATGCTGAAGATTTGAAGAACAGAATTGGAAAGATTAAATACCTATGTACAAAACCCTTAAGTGTTTTTTGCTTGCTTGCATGGCAACAAAAAGGGTATACAAATCAGCCTGTACTGCATTTGGGGGCGCTTGCCTCTTCTAGCAGCAGTCCCCTGCGCAGGTGTAATTAAATCACCTCTGATTTGAACCTTAAAAGGAGGGAGCGACAGTTACCACATGATAAATACATATTTCTCGCATACATGGAACACTTCCAAATATTAAAATGTGTTGCACCACCTTGGAAATCTTTTTTTTTTTTTAAATTTCAGATTAGCATGAGGGTACAAACGATAGGGTACAATATTTGCGTTTGTTAGGTAAGGTTCCTGTTGTAGTTCTCCCCCTCACCCAGCGCACCAATCCCCTTCCCTCAGCACATCAACTCTCCTCCCTTCTCTGCGCTCTCTCCTCTCCCTTGTCCCCAACTTGAATTGAATTGAGTTTTTGTCTTGTATGGGCGTGCACTAGCCCTCTACTGACTTCATACTAGTGTTGAATACATTGGATAGTTGCTTTTCCATTCTTGTGATACTTCACGAAGAAGAATGTTCTCCAACTCTATCCAGATAATTACAAAAGATGTAACGTCTCTAACTTTTTATGGTGGAATAGTATTCCACGGTAAGTATACCACCAGTTTATTAATCCATTCATGGGTTGATGGGCACTTGGGTGGATTCTACATCTTGGCAATTGTAAATTGAGCTGCCATAAACTATCTAGTGCAAATGTCCTTATGATGAAATGATTTTTTTTCCTTCTGGGTAGATACCTAGTTACAGGATAGTGGGATCAAATGGAAGGTCTATTTTGAGTTCTTTGAGAATTTTTCCATACTTCTCTCCAAAGAGGATGTATGAGTTTGCATTCCCAGCAACAGTGTAAAACTGTTCCCTTCTCTCAACATCTGCGCCAGCATCTGCAGCTTTGGCACTTTGTGATGTGGGCTAGTGTCACTGGGGTTAGGTGCTATCTCAGCATGATTTTGATTTACATTGGTCTGAAAATTAGGGGTGATGAGCAACCATAGAAGTCTTTAAGGAATTTCAAAGCAATATCTCACAGATGATTAATTTCTCATATTACACTTGTCAAAAATAAAAAATATAAAGTCACTAAAAACAAAGAACCTTCAATATTATGAAAGCTAAACAGTTAATCTCAAGTAACTTATATCTGTCGCCTATTGCTGAATTTATGTTGCATAGCAAAAATCAAAAGCCAAAATTAATTGTTAATGCTGTTTTTTAAAAAGACCATTAATCAATTCAAAATTATAGCAAGACTAATGCAAATTTTAAAAGTTTTAAAATAGAAAGAAAAAATATATATTACAAGCCTTCTAAAAAGTATTTTTAGTTATAGATATTTTAAATTTCATCTTCACACTAATAAATCTAGATATGATGGATACTTTTGTAGTGAAAATTATCAAAATTACATTAAACTTAAAGAGATAACCAGAATAAGCTAACCTCCATTCATTAATTGACCCTCTGTTCATTAACAGCAATAGTAATCTAGCCCATTCCCATCCCAGACTACAGGCTCATATGGTGGTATCAGCACGTTTATCAGCCTTCTGGGGTCACATCATCCCACATGTTGCAAACTGTACTGGAGAATGAAGAATAATGGAATGTCACACGTAATGAAGATGACATAACTCTGAGGCTAAAATCAGACAAGGGCAGTGGATGGAAAATTATAATTAAATTATAGTCCACAGTAATTTATGTTTACAAACAAGCCCACATAAAGTATTGGCAGATTCCACTCAGTAGTATTAAGAAAATATTATGAATCTTGTAATATTTTCTAGCAAACATAAGAGACTATATCTAAATGACATTTTAGTAGATTATATTAGACGTAATCACAAAAATATGCGAAATATCTGTTAAAATGAAAAATTTATCTCTGAATCAACACTTTAGGAAAGTACAATAGCAGTTGATGTTTCTTTATCCTAACAGAAACATTTAACAAAAATTCATCAAGAATATCATTTCTGTTATGCAAAATCAGTTTATTTCTATAGGGCACTGACCAATACACATATACTTAATATATCACCAAAACACTAATAATAACCTATAAATTGCATAAATAATTGTAATAAAATTATTTAATGAATGTTTTTGAGCCTTCAAAAAGTAAATTACTAATTAGTAGAGGATATAAAATAGTTACTGAAAAAATAATTTGCATGTACAAGAAAACTCAATACCATAAAAATGTTAATTCTTCCTGAGTGAATTAATAAATCTAATGCAATGAAATCTTATCTTTATTCATTATAGAACATGCCAAAATGTTTCTAAGACTCATTTAAAAGAATACACTAGTTAATCTAAATGAAGCTGTGAGAAAAAAAAGTCTAACCAAAATTAAGTAATGGCTCAAATAGAACAGAATGTAATTTTTCATTCACTAAACCATGTAAGCTTCTGGTCAATTGCTGGTTTTCTTCCTGTGATGATTCAGGGAACTGGGTTGCATCCATCTTTTGGCCCTGCTGTCTCCTGAGGCATCTGGCTGGTAAAGAGGAAAAAGAACATGGGACTCACATCTATTCTTAAGCTTCTGATTCAGAAATGGTACAGATTTCTTCTGCAATCTGTGTCATTGTGAATGGAGTGTAGCTTTGTGCTAAGAAAGACAAAGAAGTAAATGTTCACAAAAAGCTAGTGGTTCTCAACTGCAAGTAGTAAGATCTTGGAATGCCAAGACAATTTTAAAAAGAATAAGAAGAAAGACCTGTCCTAGCATTTCTAAAGGCTCTTTATGAAGTTCTAGTAACTAAGACTATGTGCAAGAAATATACAAAGAGAGTAATACTTCAAAAATAGAATACTTGAAAAATAGAATACTTCAAAATGTATACAAACATATAAATATATGCTCATATGTGTAAGCAGATATATATATATATGTACATACGTATCCACATATATATGGTATTTGATAGAGGAGGCATAACAAATGAATAAGGAAAGAAGGAACCATAAAGTATTTGGTGTTGGAACAATTTGCTTGACAGATGCAAAAACAAATCACCATCACCAGCTTAGGTAACTGTCTTATATATTACACAAAGAATAAATTCAAGATACTTGTGATTAACAAATATCTGAAACTCTCAGAGGAAAATGAAGATGTGTATTTACAACTTCAGAAAAGGAAATTAATGTCTTCCCTTTCTTCCAGTCACTCTATTTGCCCTGCTTTATTCTTTTGAAATTTAATTTATTTGTTTATGTGTGGATGGCCTGGATCTCTCTCTACCTCCAACTCACTCTTCATAAATATCGAAGTCCGGTCTGTCTTGTTAACCCTTATTTTTCCATGGACTGAAACAATGCTGGTGCCATTATAGACAACCATGAAAGAGTTATTGAATTAATTGTTTCCATCTGTGATAGTATTTATTACTGTGAAATGTAATCACCTGTGACTATATGTTTTCCACTGTTAGTTTATCACTTTTTGAGGGTGAGAAATATGTGTAATTTGTTCTTGCAATATCAGTTTCCAATTCATGGCAGGTGCTTAATAAATGTCAAAGGAATACCTCAAGTAGTAATGACTGAAAAGGCAAGAGACAGATTATCTGTAGAATTCAACTTCAGATGGAAAATGCAAAAATCAAGGAAAATAAATCAAAGCTGAGATGAGCAGTTTGGTTTTTTAAAGATTAAGAATGTATGATGGATAATCTACCCACATAGAGAGGACTTATTCATTTATTCAACAAATATATTCCATGGACCTTTTATGTGTCAAACACTGACACAGTATCAGGAATATCAAAATAAATAAAACAGTATAAGGAAGGGAAGTCAAAAATCCAGTTTTTGTTTGTCATAATTAGTTGCAAATATTCTAGACACCAGGCATTTATACAATCTTAGAAGAATGATTCCACCACTTTCTGGGGGAGGAAACTGAGTCACAAAGAGTTTGAGTAACTCACCTATGGTCACACAGCTGACTGGGCTGGAATGGGAGCCCACACCTGTCTGGTTCCAAAGCCCCCTGGTCATTACAATGTATCTAGAATGAACATAGTTATGATAAACGCAATGCAAACGTAATTACCTAAAACTGAAGTGTTAACAAAATAATTTCCTGGTAACGAAGCAGGGAAACTTCACAGGAATGTTTCCTTGAACTTGAGTTCTAAAAGGTGAATGGGGATCAAATGGAATCCCTTTACTGGATTATCTATCCAGAAAAAAAACAATAATTTTATTGTAGGACATTTGCACTAGAATGTTCATCTCAACCCAATTCACAATCGCCAAGACATGGAATCAACACAAGTGCCCATCAACTCATGAATGGATTAATAAATAAACTGTGGTATGTGTATTCCATGGAATACTCTTCAGCCATAAGAAAGATGGAGACTTTACATCTTTTGTATTTACCTGACAGAGTTGAAGAACATTCTTCTTCATAAAGTATCACAAGAATGGACAAGCAAGTATCAGATATACACAATGCTCATATGAAACCAATAAATAGCTACATCCCTACATGAGACAAAAACACAGTTGCATTCAAATGGGGAGGAAAGAAGGAAAGAAAGGGAGGGTGATTGGTGAACTTTCATCTAAGGTGCACAATGTAAGGGGGTACAGCCCACTCCCTGGGAAAAGGGCGCAACTACAATTGGAACTTTCCCTAACAAATGCAAACAACGTAACCTGATCATTTGATCATTATGATCAATGTATCCTCATAAAACTCTGCAATTTTAAAAAATTAAAAAGTAAAAGGTGAACAGGAATATGGCAAGTCATCAAGGGAAAGAAAGAAATGCCAGGTAGAATGGACAGCAGGAGCCCACCCAAGCCAATCCCTGTTCTGATCTGGAGAAGACCTAGACCAATGACCTATGGATAATTGTATTAAGTGATTAGAGAAGTGGAGGAGATGGACAAGAGAGAGGGATGCCACACAAGTTCCTCAAGGCCCTTATTATTCAGATCTTTGCTCTGAACCCAAAGCCATTTGACCATCTTTTATTTACTAGTCATGGTGTGTGGCTATCCAGTATCGGATTTTGCTGAATTGGTTGCAAAGTGCAGACCACAGCTGCTGGGCATTTGGTGGCAGCTTTCTAAGCAATGACACATCCAATTTGTGCTTGTCATAAATTCTGTGATTTCCTTTATGAATAACCATTTCCTTTTTTTTTTTTTTAATGAAGAGAGGTTTTGAATAGCAGAAATGTTTAAAAGCAAACACAAGGAATTGCTATATCCGGGTGAAGCCCTATTTCTCAACCTCTATGCTGCAAATTTACTATTCAAAACATGGGAAGTAATGAAGGAATTTGGAGAGTTGAAGAGCCTGGCTCTTTTAAGAAATCCCAGCATGACTAGAGAATTTTGGCAAAAACACACAGAAAAGGAGAGAGAGAGAGAGAGAGAAAGAGAGAGAGAGAGAAAAGAGTACTAGCATGAGAAGGACAGGCCAGGGGATTCTGGGCTGGAGAGGGAAGGAATTGATTTCCCACCATTTTGTCCCATAATAAAAACTTGCCAGAGCTCTCTAAAAGGACAAAAGTTTGGGGAGTTTATGAGAGCCTTTAAGAGTAGTCAGGCGGGGTGGTGCATGTGGTTCAAAGGAGCAGGGCGCCATCCCCAAATGCCGGAGGTGCCGGGTTCAAACTCAGCCCTGGCCAAAATCTCCAAAAAAAAAAAAAAAAAAAGAATAGTCAGGCAGGACTAATGATGCAATTAAGAAAAATATTCCCATTTGAGGTTAAGACTTTGATTAGCGTTGTTTCTTCTCTACTCAACACCACCACGCAATATCCTTCTGATGATTAGAACTCCGAAAACAATGCTGCTTTTGTTTCTATTTGTTTTAAACCATGCTGTGCTGCTTAAGTCTATATTCCAAAAGCTTCAGGACAAGGAATTGATGAGAGCTTAGGCTAATATTGTTTCTTTACACCATGGGTGACTATGGAGTTAGCAGCAACCTAACAAGTTACTTGGGCAGATGGGGGTCAGGATGCTCAGCCCCTCCCAGAAAATCCATGCTACATTTTGACTTTGATGCTATCAACTCAAATTAGTGAAACTTCTTTTTCAGCACCTCTGATCATATTTGAATATTAAAATGGAGGATCTTAGAACTCTAACCTCCTCTTCCTTTGGGGTTCAAACATATTAACTGGATAGATTAAGGTATTGTCAAGTTAAACAAAGATTGCTATATCTTGTTGGTTTTACATTGTATGTAACATCAATAACACAGTGATAATATTTTATCTTATTTAAAGATATCTTGTATTTTAAAAGACTGAAAAACACAGGTCGAAAGCTCTATTTATTGCATCTTGGGTATTTTTCTCTTCAAATTTTTAAGTGTCAGATGCAAAAGAGCATACAACTTTTAGCTTTTCATGTAATGAATGTACCTCTTAGCTTAAACTCGCAGGTATTTTAATTTTATTATTATTATTATTAAAATATGGAATGCCTCACAAATTTGCATGTCATACTTGTGCAGGGTTCATGCTAATCTCTGTATCGTACAAATTTTAGTACATGTGCTGCCAAAGCAAGAGTGAATTACAAGTATTTTTAAAAGAAAATGGTTGAGTTATTGAATATAATATTCTCAATGTTCATTCATACTCTCATATTGATTAAAAGAGGCTGAGATAGCTTATTTAGAAACAAAGAAAAATATATCCATATTGGGTGACGTCTGTGGCTCAAAAGAATAGGGCGACAGCCCCATATACTGGAGGTGGCAGGTTCAAACTTGACCCAGCCGAAAAACTGCAAAAAGAAAAATATAACCATATTATTAGGACATGAACAAAGAATAGACAAACTGAAACAATAACAATACCGAGAAAGTGCCTGCTGAGAGGAGGAAGAGGATAGGATCAAATTTCCTCAAATAGTTTCAAAAGAGAATCCTGTAGGTTTTCATCATTAAAAATGGCTACAGCTCTACCTCAAAAGAATAAACCTAATCTGGTCAGCCTGAGTTTGTGATAAATGAACCTTTGAAAATACTGCAGCTGCAAAAACCTCAGGGAGAGAGAGAGATGTATCATTCTGGAACATTCCACCAAAAAAGAAAAAAAAAGTTGGGGGGGATACAAAAGATAGTCCTTAGAGGACGGTTAAGAAAATAATTTCATAATAGTGACATTCTACTATGCATTCTACCAAGAATAAAAATGTTATTTTTCTGTGAAATACTGTAAACACTAAATGTATATAGAAAAGGTGCCAACAATTTTAAGAAAGGATTAAAAAACTGTCTTAAAATTATCATTGTCAAGCCATGTTTGACTTCTGCTAGAACCTGGCTTGTATGCACCTTTGGTTATCAGTATATATTGAGCATTATGATTTAATACATTTTTTTTCTTTCTTAAAATGTGTGTACATTTTTGGGTACTTTCTGTGCACATAAATGCTCATATCTGAAAATTTACTTATCTTGCTCCCCAGAACAATTTTAAGACTACTTCCAGCAAAGGTAATACGAGGTCAGATGATTCTTCTTCATATAAAACTGGACAAAATTGCCCCCAGCCAAAAAAAAAAAACTGTGACAAATTTCCCCCTGATAAAAAGCCACAGCATATGGTGCAGTAGCACCAAGTATGTGACCTTCGTGCCTGGGTATGTCCTGTTCCTTCCACACACACTCTGGATTCAGAACCAGCATTACATGTGGGAAAAGTGGGTGGCCTCAGTTTGGGGCTGGCAGGAAAAGCAGCACAAGGAAGAGAAAAAAGGCTTGTTTAGAGCAAATAATACTTCAGGGGATGTAAAAGAATGATTCTCCTTGGAAGGAACATGAACCCCTTGAAAGACAAAGCTTCACAGGAGAGAACATCTGGAGGATAAACAGCTGGGGGAGTGTTTTGGAGAAGGGAAGGATTGCTCAACGACAAACGGAAAGTCCAATTTATCAGAGGCATTTCTTGTTCTATTCTTTGTTGTGTGTTTTGTTTGTTCATTGTTTTTGTTACTATGCCGAGATAGTCATACTGGTCTCAATAGGGATTAATTCTTTCTGTCTTAAATTGAAACATTTTAAATAATTATACTTCATACAAGATTTTCTTCCATATCCAAATAAAACATCATGAACCTAAAGAAAAAAATCACTTGATGTCAGCTTTTTTTATCTCAGAAACTTTTCCAGTTTAATACCTTTTTGTTTATGATGAATACAGGAATAAAGACATACAGTGACAGATTCCTTAAGCAAATTGAGTTTCCAACATGATAGCCATGGACTCCAGTAGATAATTATTTACCAACACTTTGTTGCATTTGTAAATCACTTTGCTGGTTGCTTTCCAACCATCTCAAATATTTGAAATAACTTCCTAGATGTTATTGCTGACCACTTTGTTCTTCTAGTCCTGAGTCTCTTTAATAACAACAAGAAAATGGAACTGAGACTCCCCAGCATCACCAAAACCTTTTGTTGGATCCGACATTTCTATTTAAGCTGTATTCTGGAGATTTTCTCTCTCTTTTTGCCTCATGTGTCCGTACGTTTTTGAGCCAAGCATGGAACACTTCCTTCACCAAGGAATATTCTATAATTTAGATAATTTGCCAAGTGTAGCTATTCAACATCAAGAGGGAAATTGGAAGTTTTGCCAAGTTTGGATTAAATCTTAAAGACAAAGGAAAGGAAATCTTCACAATACAGCTTTCTAAAGTGCATTTTACATTTTGCTCTTTTTTTTTTTTTTTACTTTGGCATGTGTTCATAGTAAATCCAGTTTTTACCATCCCGTTCTCTGATGGCTTAATGATCCCTCCTATACACAATCAAGGTTTTGCTTAAGCAGGAGAATAATGGAGCCTCCATTTTTTTGGTTACCTCTGCTGTCTAGTAAATTCTTTACGTAGATCCTCTTGGGGCAAA
>CAUYON010146040.1:0-29846 GCA_963573935.1 Arctocebus calabarensis
TACATGTACACTATGGAATACTATTCAGCCATTAAAAAAAATGGAGACTTTACAGCCTTTGTATTAACCTGGATGGAAGTGGAACACATTATTCTTAGTAAAGCATCTCAAGAATGGAGAAGCATGAATCCCATGTACTCAGTTTTGATATGAGGACAATTAATGACATGGTGGAGGTGAGGGAAGGGGTGAACAGAGAGAGAAAGAATGAGGGAGGGATGGGGAAAGGAAGAGCAGAGAGAGGGAAGGAGCGAGGGGGGTGGGGTCTTGGTGTGTGCGATTGTAAAGAGGGACTTTACCTAACAAATGCAATCAGTGTAACATGGTTTCTTGTACCCTCAATGAATCCCCAACAATAAAAAAACCCCCCAAAACCATTATCTACTGTTCAAACAGATTACATCACTTGTCCAGGAAGGAAGATAATGAAAATAATTACTAGATAAGTCATAGTACTTATAAGAACACACAGAATTATAGAGTAATAATTATGGAACATTAGATAGATTTCCCCACTCTACCAAAATCAGCAGCATGTGCCAAAATCTCTAGTACATATATGTACATTTATAGAATCTTTATTCTATTTATTTAGCTTGGAAGGACATAAATGTATTAAGTATCAACCACACATTTACACCTACTTAAATGACCTAAAAAAGGTACCTTTACCAAAAATCAGATTGAATGCCAACACACTAGCTAGTTCCGAAGGAGTTAACAGAAATTTAGGACAATAACTACCAGCTGGACTTTTAAGGATTAAATAAATATATACAGTGTACTTGTTTGTTCAACATATTCCTGCAAATTTTAGCACCTTTCCCTAGTTACAGGATGATGGTGCAGTGGCAAACTAACTCAAATGGGAATCAGTTTCTAAATGCTTTCTCATTCTACTCCCAGTGAAGAAGCCTCCTTTTTTCCCTAAATTAACTTTAATGAGTTTCTATTTTGTAACATTTCACAATGCTATAAATAATGTGTACCATCTTGGCCAGGTGCCGTGGGTCACATCTGTAATCTCAGCATTCTGGAAGGTCAAGGCAGGAGGACTGCTTGAACTCAGGAGTTTGAGACCAGCGTAAGTAAGAATAACCAGTGTTTTTCAACCTTTTTTTATCTCATGGCACAGTTGAACCTATAGTTAAATTTCCATGGCATGCTTAAATTATGTTGATCAAAAAAAGAGTAAAGGTCAGGTGTGGTGGCTCACACCTATAATCTCTGGGAGGCAGAGGCATGTGGACTGCTTGAGCTCAGGAGTTTGAGACCAGCCTGAGCAAGAGCAAGACCTCATCTCTATTAAAAATAGAAAAATTAGCCAGGCCTCAGGGCAGGCTAACAGTAGTACCAGCTGTAGTCCCAGCTACTTGGAAGGCTGAGGCAAGAGGATCGCTTAAGCCCACGAGTTTGAGGTCGTTGTGAGCTGCGATGACACCGTGGCACTCTACTTAGGGAAACAGAAGTAAGACTATCTCAAAAAAAAAAAAAAAAAAAAAAAAAACAGACTAAAAGAAAGAATAAACTTACTGGACTTTGAACTTCTTTCAAAAATAATTAATGATCTTTAAAAATTTTTGTGGCATACCTAATATCCTCTCGTGGCACACCAGTGTGCTGAGGCACATCAATCAGTAGAAAACTCACTGAGTGAGACCTTTTCCCTACTAAAAACAGAAAAATTGGCCAGGTCTTGGCATGTACCTGTCATCTCAGCTACTCAGGAGACTGAGGCAGGAGGATGGCTTGAGTCTAGGAGTTTGAGGTGGCTGTGAGCTACGATCATGCCGTGGCACTAACCCAGGGTGACAGAGTGAGGCTCTGTCTCAAAAAAATAAATACATAAAAATGCTTATGCTTTCAACTTTTCCTGTCTCCTTTCACCAAAATAGATCTAGTGACTTGTTCCCTTAGAACCCGGACAGTTTGGCCAAGAAATCTCAATAGGCTGACAAACTGATCTTTGTTCATAGGTAAGACTACATTAAGAATGTTAAATTTTTGACTATGGTTTTCTGAGTCTTGTCACTAACCTTAATCCCAAATGGCAGGATATTTGAGATAAGGCAAATCAGAAGCTGTGCCATGACAAAGCTGTGGAGGAGATATTATAGAAGGGGGGGCAGGAAGGATCTTGTAGGTCTCCATACCTACTTCCACCTACTTACAAGAAGGAACTTGGCAAACAAATTAAGCAACCCTCTAATTCACTGCTAAGTTAGTCTGTAATCTACCAGGACCCTGAAAATGAGGAAGATTAACAATACACATGAAAAAAACCTGACAAAAATGGCCTTTAAGTCTATAATGGCAGAAGGTTCTTACTTGGTTTAAATTAAGTGAATGAATGGTTTAAGTAACTCTGAGTTAACATAAAAGTACATAAAACAAGAAACGCAATTTTGAAAAGTAGCACTGTGCCACAGTGGGGATGGACGGATGGGGGTAGAGTGGGGGGAGAGACAGAGATAGTGACAGAGACAGAAATGAGAGAGAGAGAGAAGTGAGAGGTAAAGTCTGCCACCTGCTGACAGAAAAACTGAATTGTACGCATTTCCTGCTGTTTTGGTAGGTATTGGGTCCTGCTTTTGCCCAAGCGGGTGGGGAACTCCTAGTTTCATGTGATCCGCTCACCTTGTTCCCTCGAAGTGCTAGGATTACAGGCATGAGCCACCTTGCCCAGCTGCCAGCGTGTTTTGTTTTATTTTATTTTATTTTATTTTATTTTATTTTATTTTATTTTTTTTGAGACAGCGTCTCACTCTGTCGCGCTCAGTAGAGTGCCATGGCATCTCAGCTCACAGGAACCTCACACCCTTGGGCTTAAGTGATTCTCTTGCCCCAGCCTCCCAAGTAGCTGGGACTACAGGTGCCCGCCACAACACCCAGCCATTTTTCTGTTGTGGTTGTCATTGTTGTTTAGCAGACTTTGGATGGGTTTGAACCCACCAGCCCTGGTGTATGTGGCCAGCGCCCTAACCACTGAGCCATAGGCACTGAGCCATGCCAACACATTTTTAAAAATCTTGCTGCCAGCCTGAGCAATACAGCGAGACCCTTCCATTGCTACAAAAACTACAAAAATTCGCCAGATGTGGTGGCGCACTCCTGTAGTTTCAGCTCCTTGGATGGCTGAGGCAGGAGGATAGCTTGACCTCAGGAGTTTGAGGTGGCAGAGAGCTATGACCATGCTATTCCATTCTAGTTCAGGAAACAGAGTTAGATACTTTCTCAAAAAAAAAAAAAAAAAAAAAAAGAAAAAAGAAAAGGAAAAAAACCTCATTGCCTTTAAAAACTCATGTAAAGAAATACATAAAAGCAATACATGTTCATATTTCCAACAGTATAAAATGTTAAAGGATAGGGTGGCACCTATAGCTCAAGCAGCTAAGGCACTAGCCATATACACCAGAGCTGTTGGATCTGAATCTGGCCCAGGCCTGCCAAGCATTGACAACTACAACCAAAAAATAGCTGGGCGTTGTGGGGGGGCCTTTAGTTCCAGCTACTTGGGAGGCTGAGGTAAGAGAATCACTTAAGCCCAGGAGTTTGAGGTTGCTGTGAGCTGTGATGCCACAGCACTCTACACAGGGCTGTAGCTTGAGAGTCTGTCTCAAAAACAACAACAAAAAATTGTTAAAGGATAAAAATGTCGAAGTCTCCCTTCCTAGTTTCACTGGCCTAATCCACCACAAGGAACCATAAAAGCAATACATGTTCATATTTCCAACAGCATAAAATGTTAAAGGATAGGGCGGCGCCTGTAGCTTAAGCAGCTAAGACACCAGCCATATACACCAGAGCTGAACAGTTTCTAATACACTTTTTCAAAAATTTTCAATGACATATAAGTATATACATGCTATTTCTTTTGTTATAGAACAGCAGTTCTATAACTTGCTTCTCCCCCTTGTCACTGAGCTTTTAAAAATCTTAACTCATGGGCTCGGTGCTTGTAGATCAGCGGCTAGGGTGCCAGCCACATATACTGGAGCTGGCAGGTTCAAAACTGACCCGGGCCTGCCAAACAACAGTGACAACTGCAACCAAAAAAAGCCAGGCTTTGTGGCAGGTGCCTGTAGTCCCAACTACTTGGGAGGCAGACGCAAGAGAATCGCTTAAGCCCAAGAGTTTGAGGTTGCTGTGAACTGTGATGCCACCGCACTCTACCAAGGGTGACAAAGTGAGACTCTGTCTCAAAAAAAAAAAAAAGTTAACTCATACAGATTTACTTTAACAGCTGCACAAGATTTTATTATATGAACCCACCGTGATTTACTTAACCTACGTATACTGCCTTCAATAGAATAAATGAAAGTACCCATTTTTTGATATCTTCATCACTTTTTGTCTTGTTACACACTATTTTTTTTTGAGAGACAAGGTCTCTGTCTGCCATCCATGTTGGAGCACAGTAGTCCAATGATAAATCATTGTCATCCTGACCTCCTAGCTTCAAGCAATTCTCCCACTTCAGCCTTCCAAGTAGGTGGGATCACAGGTAAGTGCCATCACAGTTGGCTAATTTTTTTATTTTTTATGTTTTGTAGAGACAAAGTGACTAAGGAGAAATTGATAGAGAAGGAGAAACAAGAAGAGATTAAGTGTTGTGTTTGTTATTTTATTTTATTTTTTTTTTAGACAGAGCCTCAAGCTGTCACCCTGGATAGAGTGCTGTGGCATCACAGCTCACAGCAACCTCCAATTCCTGGGCTCAAGTGAGTCTCCTGCCTCAGCCTTAGCCCGCTGAGCCACAGGCGCCGAGCCATTGTGTTTGTTATTTTGTCAGTAAAAAAGATCTTTAGGCTCAGCGCCTATGGCTTAGCAGCTAGAGCGCCAGCCACATACACCAGAGCTGGTGGGTTCAAATTTAGCCCGGGCCTGCCAAACAACAATGACAATTATAACCAAAACACAGCTGAACATTGTGCCGGGTGCCTGTAGTTCCAGCTATTTGGGAGTCTGAGGCAAGAGAATTGCTTAAGCCCAGGAGTTTGAGGTTGTTGTGAGCTATGACACCACAGCACTCAGGTGACATAGTGAGACGCTGTCTCAAAAAACAAAAAACAAATCTTTAATTTTATGTTAGAAGTTCACGTTTGCTATTGACATTTCTATTTGTAGACAATGCTGGCAAGTTAGTTTTTTCATATTGGAAGATTTTTTTCTTTTAGTAAGCTGAAAAATTTTGTTCAGCAACAAAGTATTCAAGGCCATTTTCACGAGAACTATTTTCAATTGATAGAGTGTATAGTGTAGTGAATACAGACATATTCACACTCTAGCTACTTTTCTTGTGGCCATTTATAAGAGACAGGCTGTTACCCCAGTTTGGAGTTCAGTGGCATAATCATAGCTCACTGTAACCTTGAATTCCAGTGCTAACGGGAGCCTCCTGTCTCACAAATAAGCTGGTACTACAGGCACATGCCATCATGCCTGGCTAATTTAAAAAATTATTTTCGCATAGACTAGGTCTCAATATCTTGCTTTAGCTAGGTTCCAACTCCTGGCCTCAAATGATCCCAGCCTCCCAAAGTGCTGGAATTAACAGGCCTGAGCCACCACACCCGCCTAAACAGTAACTGGCAGTCCTAATTCTATTTATGAGCAAGTAACCAGGAAATTTTGTTACACGTAAAATTTGTACTTTGCTAGAGTAAGAATTTGAATTGTTCTCAAATTTCAGCATACATCTGAATCATCTGGTGGGCTTGTTAGAACACACTGTTGGCTTCTAACAATTTAACAAAACGTTTTTTGTGTGTGTGGAGACAGAGTCTCACTTTATCACCCTCGGTAGAGTGCCATGGCATCAAACAGCTCACAGCAACCTCCAGTTCCTGGGTTTAGGCAATTCTTTTGCCTCAGCCTCCCGAGTAGCTGAGACTACAGGTACCTGCCACAACACCTGGTTATTTTTTGTTGCAGTTTGGCTAGGGCCAGGTTTGAACCCCCTACCCTCAGTATATGGGTCCAGCACCCTACTCATTGAGGCATAGGCATCTCCCAATTTAACAAAACTTTTGATTCAGTTTGTTAGATAATGACAAGAGGCTAGAAAATGTGCACACATGGCTCGGCGCCTGTGGCTCAACGAGCTAAGGCGCCAGCCACGTACACCTCAGCTGGCAGGTTTGGATCCAGCCCAAGCCCGCCAAACAATGACGGCTGCAACCAAAAACTGGCTGGGCGTTGTGGCGGGCGCCTGCAGTCCCAGCTACTTGGGAGGCGGTGGCAAGAGACTTGCTTGAGCCCAGGAATTGAAGGTTGCTGTGAGCTGCGATGCCACAGCACTCTATCCAGGGTGACAGCTTGAGGCTCTGTCTCAAAAAAAAAAAAAAAAAAAAAAGAAAAAGAAAATGTGCACACATAACAAGTTCGTGGAGAGGCTGAATGCTACTGATCTAAAACCACTATTTCAGAACCAGTGGTATGGAACACTAGCATAGAGATCCAATATTTCAAAATAAGGTTTCTTCCTTCTCTCTAGTTGTCATGCTTTACGTAACCAAGTCTTCTAAGCCTTACAAGGTTATAAAAAATTGCTGCATTGTGGGGAAAAAATGCCCATCCTCATCCCCTAATCAATGACTAGTGTCAGTAATCTAAGTAAAGAAAGTAAATAGATCTAAGGATATGATGGTTTTTGCTAGTACATAAGTTTTGGATGAATTTAAAATATATAAGTAATATCTGATTCAAAGGTGGCTTCGTCTGTTATGTAAATAAATTCACAACAAAAGGATTAAGAAAAAGTTGTAAAATTAACATGGTTTAAGTAAGTAACTATTTCCAGCTAACATAAAAATGGCTCATTAGATAAGAGATCAACTTTTCATTGAAGTTGAAAATGTGGTTAACTTGTGGCATGAGGATAATACACAGGAAACACGTGAAAGTGTGACTGGAAAGGACAAAGTCATAGGCTGTGTACAAACATTTCCATATTTGCAAATTTAGAGATTCAAGATGATCTTGGACATATCCTGTGACAATGTTAGTTTAATGTATGATGTATTTCCCTAATTTTACAATATTATTTTATTCAAACTGTACCAATCACTATGATTACCCCTCAAATACCACTATGGTATCGTCTTTTATTTCTCTGAACTCCATACAGCCTTTTGTTGGTATTTTTTCACAACCATACACAGGTTGAGAAACCCTTACTCAAATTGTGTAGGAACAAAAGTGTACAGGATTTCAGATTTCACATTATTTCGGATTTGATTTTGTGTATGTACACACACACACACACACACACACATATAATCACACACAAGGAGATTGCCTTGGAGATGGGCTAACCCTAACCCAAGTCTATTTTTTTTTTTCCTAACCCAAGTCTAAACATGGAATTGAATTGTTTTAAGTCCACCTTATACACATAGCCTAAAAGTAATTTTACACAGTATTTTAAATAATTTTGTGCATGAAACAAACTTTGTGTACACTGAACCATCAGAAAGTAAGGGTGTCAATCTCACGGCCACCCATGTGGCTTTACATCAGGTAGTCAAAAAGTTTCAGATTTTGGAGCATTTTAAACTTCAGATTTTCAGATTAGGGAGGCTCATTTTTAGAATACTGTTAGGTCTATAGCTTTGAGGTTGTGACACATAATTGGTAGCATCTAAATTGCACTAGAATGGATGAAGGAAGTGGCTATGTCTCAAGAGCTACTTAAAATCTAGACATTTCAGGGCTGAGTGAATAGTTTTTTTATGCTTGGGGTGAAAAAAAGATAAAAGCTATTCTGAGTTTGTATGTTCTGCTGTATTAATGAATACTTAATAGACTCTCTCCTACTCTTAGTAATAAATCTCATTTTTGTTGGAGGGTGCAATGTGCTAAACCAAAAACAATTCTTCAGCTGCACTGACATTAGAGTGGCCATAGAACATGAATCTCTCCAATACATGTAAGCAGAAAATTCTGCATGACTGAAATAAGGTATACTCTTCTCTGCTTCCTCCTTTCTGCCGCTTGCAACATGTACAAGTTGGACATAACTGCAACAGCCATTTCCTGACCATGAGAAAAGCCAAGGAAATTTGAAACATCTGTGCCTTGATGTCCTTATACCTCTAATTAACACAAGTAATTGCCTGCTTTTTGGACTTCTCATTCCATTAGAAAAATAAAATTTATTGTTTATTGAATCCAATATTTTAGCATCTGTTTCTCTTAGTCAAGTGCAACTAAGTAAAAAGACAAAAGTACCCATGCATACCCTCCAACCAGTATATACAACAATGAACAATATAAGGCAGTGGTTCTCTACCTTCCTAAGGCTGTGGCCCTATAATATAGTTACTGTGGGTCACGACCCACAGGTTGAGAGGCATTGTATAAATTGCTGAATTATGAGAGATCATCAGGAAATGTAAGAAATTCAAATTACAAAACAAATCAAGAATTCAAAACAGGTAAAATATAGATAACATGAGCCAAATGTCACGGCACTAGTCTGTAGTCCCAGCTGCTTGAGAGGCCGAGGTAGGTGGATCACTTGAGGCCAAGAGTTTGAGAATGCAGTGCGTTATGATTTTACCTGTGAATAGCCACGATGCTCCAGGCTGGGAAATGGAAGAGAGACCCTATCTTATGGGAAAAAAAAAAAGTCTACATGACAGTTTTGATTCACAAAAGCAGTGTTTTTTCCCCCTCTCCTTTTTAAAAATATAGACTCTATAATGGACTTCCGAATCACTCAGTACAGCACACAGAAAGTGTGCTATTTTCTTTTCTTTTTTTTTGAGACAGAGCCTCAAGCTGTCACCCTGGATAGAGTGCAGTGGCATCTCAGCTCACAGCAACCTCCAATTCCTGGGCTCAAGTGAGTCTCCTGCCTCTGCCTCCCAAGTAGCTGGGACCACAAGCGCCCACCACAACACCCAGCCATTTTTTGGTTGTAGCCGTCATTGCTGTTTAGTGGGCCCGGGCTGGATTCAAACCCGCCAGCTCAGGTGAATGTGGCTGGCGCCTTAGCTGCTTGAGCCATAGGCACCGAACCATGCATGCTATTTTCTTTCTTTTTTTTTTTTTGAGACAGAGCCTCAAGCTGTCACCGTGGATAGAGAGCTGTGGCATCACAGCTCACAGCAACCTCCAACTTCTGGGCTCAAGCAAGTCTCCTTCCTCTGCCTCCCAAGTAGCTGGGACTACAGGCGCCCGCCACAACGCCCGGCCATTTTTTGGTTGCAGCAGTCATTGTTGTTTGGTGGGCCCAAGCTGGATTCGAACCCGCCAGCTCAGGTGTACGTAGCTGGCGCCTTAGCTCGTTGAGCCACAGGCGCTGAGCCATCGTGCTATTTTCTTAAAGCAAAGAAGGGAAGAAATTTTTTTAGAAGTTTATCTCTTAGAGAAAAACACTATACTAAATTTTCAAAAAATAGTACCAGCTACTTAAGGAGTATTATTATAGTTGATGTTTATAACAAAGCCATAAATAGCTGATATATGTTTAAATTAGAAATGACAATTTTTAACTGGTTGGGGACACTGAATGACAGTTCTAACTCCTCCTTTCTGCTGTCCAAATAATTTCCTACCCTCCTTGTTGATCGTTAGGAGATGAGTGTAAGACTACATGTATGTTCTGGTGTTGTGCTTGCATTTTAATTCACTGAATAGATACTCCTACTTTGAGAGAGTTTATAATAAAGGATATGAGAAGAACTGAATACAATTAAAATATCTCATCTTTTTTGGACAGTTTCTATCAGAGAAAAATAAAATACTTTCTGATAAAAGAATTATTCTATACAAGAGGAATTAAGAAAAATACATAAATAAATACTTAATAACACAATTTAGAATATATTCTGACATGGCAGGGGAAATTAGAATAGCAGTTGGGGTGTAAACTTTGGAAAGATACCATTTATGAGGAAAAAACAGATCAACCAGATAAAAATATAAAATGAAGTAGGCTGAGGCAATTAATGTAAGGATATAAATAAGATGTAGCATAGATAAAAATATGTAGAATAACTACAACTCAATATGAGTAGTACACTCTTCCAGAAAGAGAGAGAGAAAGATGTTTTATATACCTGTCAAAAGACACCTGTTGCTGGGCACAGTGACTCATGCCTGTAATCCACCATTCTGGGAGGCTGAAGCAATTGCCTGAGCTCAGGAGTTAAGACCAGCCTGAGCAAGAGCAAGACTCTGTCTCTAAAATTAGCTGGGCACTGTGGCAGGCGCCTGTAACCCAGCTCCCTGGGAGTCTGAGGCAAGAGCATAGCTTGAACTCAAGAGTTTGAGATTGCTGTGAGTTATTATGCCACCGTACTCTACCAAGGGCAACAAAGTGAGACTCTGTCACCAAAAAAAAAAAAAAAAAGGGCACTTGCCCACCTCTGTTTTCTATCCCTTGCCTCCTCTCTATTTTTGAAACAAGGTCTTATTATGTTCTCAAGCTCATCTTGAACTCCTGAGCGCCCATGTTTGTGCCTGACTTCTCTTATCTTTAATCATTTGCTTTTCACTGCTCTGCTTTCTGCCCACCAACATGCTTACGTGCCAACCATTCAAAAAGCAAACAAAACAACAAAACATCATTCTCAGCACAACTCTTTCCTCTACTCAACAGTTGCTCTCTGGTTTTCTTCACTTCATTGTGTTTCTAGGGGCTGCTCAACCCACTGCTACAATAGCCTTTCAGTACAACTTCTGATCTCAGTGTAGACTGACACAGCTGATTCTGCTCTTTTTTGGAAACATTTCATGTTTTTCCACCTCTGACAGCTTTTCTGTTTTCTTCACTGAACACCCGCTACGTGTTGTCGTTGCCAAGTTTTCTCTTTTCTTCTTGCTATAAAACTATAGATGAAAAACTGTATCTATCTCCACTATAACTGTCAAGAGGCAAAACTTGCAAAGATGTTTATTTCTAGCCTCAACTTATCTCCAGAGCTCCAGCCTTACATTTTCAGTTGCTATTGCTAATGATAACAATAAGTAAGGCTGGGCTCGGTGGCTCACACCTATAATCTTAGCACTCTGCTAGGCCAAGAGAGGCAGATTGCCTGAGCTCAGGAGTTCGAGACCAGCCTGAGCCAGAGTGAGACCTTGTCTCTAAAAATAGCTGGGCGCTGTGTCCAGCACCTTGTAGTCCCAGCTACTTGAGAGGCTAGAGGCTAAGCAAGAGAATTCCTTAAACCCAAAAGTTTGAGGTTCCTGTGAACTGTGATGCCATGGCATTCTACCCAGAGTGACAAAGTGAGACTCTGTCTCAAAAAAACCAAACCAAACCAAAAAAAAAATAGGTAATGTACAGATTGGTTAATATGGGCCAGTATTTTTCTAAGCACTTTACTTATATTAACTAATTCACAGATATTTCTACTTGGCCAGTCGTTGATCATCTCAAATTTAATATGACTTAACGTGAATTTATTATTTCACATTTTATCTGTTTCCTGGTTGCTTTTCAAACCTGCCCCCACTTTCCCTCTTTCCTAATAACATAACTAGAATCAACATTTACCTGGAAACCTTTAAGTTATTCCTCCCTGTAATTAATCCTTTTTATTTAATGATCATAAATAATAGGCTTTCAAAGATAACAGTTATATTCCTGGCACTGTATTAACTCATTTATAGATGAGGAATTGGAGATTCAGAGAAGTAACTAGCCCAAGGTCACTTGGCTTGATAAATGAGAGACTAAATTCAAATGACTCTACAGTTTGTGCTACCACAAAGTCTGGTGACTTTATCTCTGAAATGTTTATCTCTTGATCCCTTACTTCCTTCCATCCCTATTGCTAGTAGGAGAGTTGAAGGTCCTTAATCGTCTTTTATAAGAAAAACTGCCAATACCATCTTAAATGATTTCCTTCTTTCCAGGCTCTCCCATTCCAGTCCACCACGTCTAACTTATCTTCATAGAACACAGCTGTGTCATGTAATTATCGTGTTTAAAAACTTATCGTAGTGGCTCATACTTGTAATCCTAGCACTTTGGGAGGCTGAGGTGGTGGATTGCTTAAGCTCAGGAGTTTGAGACCAGCCTGAGCAAAAGCAAGACCCTGGCTCTACTAAAAATAGAAAAACTAGCCAAGTATAGTGGCAGGCGCCTGTAGTCCCAGCTACTAGGGAGGCTGAGGCATAAGGATTCCTCAAACCCAGGAGTCTGAGTTATGAGCTATGATGCACAGCCCTCTACTCAGGGTGATAAAGTGAGACTCTGTCTTAAAAAACAAACAAAAAAACCTTTGATAGCCCCTTAATGCCTACAAAATAAAGGTCAAACTCTTTAGACTGACTTTTAAAAGTTCCTTTACAATTTGGTTTCTTGATCCACATTCCGGTCTCTATCTCTTATTCTCGAATATATTTCCTTTTATGATGTAGCCACAACAGTACTTGTTTCTTTGACTTTACTAGTGTTATTCCTCCTACCTAAAATGCCCCCTTTCCCTGTTTTTCTGTTAACGTTTGAAGGCTCGGCTTTAACTGCTGATACAATTTTGTAGCATGACTTACATATTCTATGCAGAATTAGTATTCCTTACTTGTATTTCACAGCACTTTCTGTTTCTACTGAGCTTTGTGGATAAGGGCACTTCTCTCAAAGGCATGGGTTTAAAATTCTTTACTGTTTTTCTCTTTCTGGTTGCTACTGCGAACAGGATTCTTTTTCTACTGAATTTTCCAATTTGTTGGAATTTGTTTTTTTGCTGGTATAGTAAAATGCCACAGATTTTTGAATTTTAATCTTGTTTCTGTTCATCTTAATGAACATATTAATTCTAACAGTGTTTTTTGTTTGTTTGTTTTTGGGATTTTTTTGAGATGTAGTCTCCCTGTGTCATCCTACATAAGAGTGCCATGGCATCACAGATCACAGCAACCTCAAGCTCCTGGGCGCAAGTGATCCTTCCTTTTTTATTTTTAACTTAATTTTTATTAAACCATAACTGTATACATTTATGGGATACAATGTGACGATTTGATATACAATGTGGAATGCTTAAATCAAACTAATTAACATAACCATCACCTCACTTGTTTATGTGGTAAGACATTCATAATATACTTAGTTGTTTTGAAATGTACCCTTGAATTATGTATAAGAGGTGAGATTCCACGCAATACCCTCCCTCCACTAGCCCTCCTCATCAAGTGATCCTTCTTGTCTCAGCCTCCTAAGTAGCTGAGATTACAGGCACCCCCCACAATGCCTGGATAGGTTTTCTATTTTTTTTTAAGTAGAGATATGGTCTCACTCTTGCTCAGGCGAGTCTCAAACTCCTGAGCTCAAGCTAGCCACCCATCTTGGGCTCCTAGAGTGCTAGGATTACAGGTGTGAGCCATTATGCTCAGCCTCTAACCGGTTTTTGATTTGTTCCCTAGGATTATCTAAGTGGACAAGTACATTGTCTCCAAGTGTGGAGTTAGTCTCTCCCTTCCATGTACAATTCTCATTGCTATGTGGAGATAGGGTCTCGCTGTCACCCAGGCTAGAGTGCAGTAGGATCATCATAACTCACGGCACTCTTAAGCAACTGGGCTCAAACGACCGTCCTGGCCCAGCCTCCCAGGCACATGCCACTATGCCCTGCTATCTTTTTTTATTTTTTTTGTTGGGACAGGGTCTTGCTATTGCCTAGGCTGGTCTCAAACTCCCAGTGTCAAGAGATCCTCCCACCTCAGCCTCCCAAGTGATAAGATTACAAGAAAGAGCCACCTCCCTTGGGCTAATTCTGACTTATTTTTGATTAATGTAGAAATCAAGCTTATCATTGTTATATCTCACAGGCAATAAGCAAAGTGTTAAACACATATTTTAGGCACTCAAGAAATATACTTTAGGGCCCAGCAGTCCTCACATCATGCTATATATACCTCAGGAGAATATGACATGTGTATTTTAAAACAAGCCTCTCAAATGATTCTACATTCATTTTGAGATCCATTGTTACAAAGGGGTTTGCATAAAATGTACTCTTTTACAACTTTTTGTTGTCTGTATGTTAGGACTCAGTTTCTTCACATTATAGATAAAATAAATCTTACGTTCCACATTTAGACAAATCTTACTTTCTCTCAGAAAGACTGAGGGAGGGTTTTTGTTTTGTTTCAAAGAGTGCTAAAGACTAACTCTGGGTATGAATACCTTTTCAGTATCCCTTTGGAGAAAAAAGTGAACATAGCCAGGCTCGGTGATAGGTGCCTGAGGTTCCAGCTCTTCTGGAGGCTAAGGCAGAGGACCACTGGAGCCCAGAAGTTCAGGTATGTAGAGTGTCATGACTGCACCTGTGAAATGCTGCCACCCCCCAGCCTATCCTCCAGCAATACAGCACGGCCCTATTTCTAAAACAAGCAAATAAACAGTGCTGACATATGTTCTCATAAGAAATAAAACAGAACCAAAGATATAGGTGGACCACTTTTAACAAATAAAAACGTGTCATTATATTAATGTATCATTCACCAATGATAAGAAATATACTACTTAGATGGAGGATGCTAATAATGGGAAAAGCTCCACATGTGTGGGGGCAAGGAGTATATGAGAAATTTCTACTGACATATTCTGTTCAATTTTGCTGTGAACCTAAAACTGCTCTAAAAATAGTCTATTAAAAAAATTTTTTTTAAAGGAAGAGATATATTTAGTGGGGCTGCCATAACAAATTATCACAGTCTAGGTAGTTTACACAACAGAAACATATTAGTCTTTTGGTTCTGGAGACTGAAAGTACAGCATCAAGCCTTTCTCCTTGGGCTGAAGACGGTCATCTCTCTGTGCCCGTACATCCCTAGTGTCTCTTCCTTTTCTTTAAGGACATCAGCCATACTGGATTAGGGCCCTAACTCAGAGCCTAATTTTAACTTAATCACCTCTGTAAAGACCTTACCTATAAATATGGCTCATGAATTCTGGAGGAGATATAACTCAACCCATAACAAAAAGTGACTTCTGAAAAACTTCACGGAATGTTAGACACATCTGATAGGATGTTAAAATCGGAATCTTCCTGTCTCCGTTTAATGAGGAACCACAGCTTTCAGGTATCACACTAAGATAAGGGGAAGAAAAACATTATCTACAGTACTTAAAATGAAAATGGGGAGAACTTGGGCACTCAATCACCTAAAGAATAAAAAAGGTTAAAGAGAAGGAAAGAAAGTAAGAGTTGCTGCGCTGTATTTTGCATTTTCCCTCTGCCTTCAAGGAGGAGAATAATGGTACAGAGCTACCTTCTCAACAAAAGAGCAAGAGGGGACTTTCATGGGGTCACTTGGAGAACTTAACATGTGTTTGCTCTGGAGGACTGACACGGACCTGTGCCACAGAAAGATGTGCAGCAGAAAAGAAGTAGCTGTGTTTGCAAGGTCTGTGGTCTGAAAGTCTATCAGAAGTAGAGATGAGCAAATGTTTGTTCCAAAGACTGGATATGGACCATATAGGAGAGAGAACCAGTCTGGTCCAAAAGACCCACCTCACAGAGAGAGATCTTTCAAGTGGGAGCCTGTTTGGAGTGGATCACTTTAAACATTTAAAGGTTGAGCTCCTCCCCTGAGTGGCCTGAGGTGATCTGTGCAAATGGTTCCCTATTCACTTGACCTAGAAAACCCCACAAAGTCATGCAAGTCAAGAAGCTCAAATCTTTGTGTTTACTTTAAGAACACACAAGAAACGGTCTAGGCCATCAAGGGTATGCATGTATGAAAAGCCACCAAGTATCTGAAGGTTGTCACTTTTATTTTTCTTTTTTTGAAGGATGTCACTTTAAAGAAACAATGTATACCATTCTGATGTTACAATGGTGGAGTTGGTAGGTGTGTCCAGGCCAAACAGTGGGTCTGGACACAGGGTCGGTGGCACAAAAAGAGTGCTGAACTTTTGCTGCATATGCTTAAAAATGTAGAGAGTAATGCTGACCTTCAGGGTTTAGATGTAGATTCTCAGGTCTTTGAGCATATCCAAGTGAACAAAGCACCCAAGATAGGTCACTGAACTTAGAGCTCATGGTCGCATAACCCATCCATGAGCTCCCCCTGCCACATCGGGATGATCCTTACTGGAAAGGAACAGATTGTTCCCAAACCAGAAGACGAGGTAGCAGAAGAAAAAGATATCCCAGAAGAAACTGAAGAAACAAAAACTGATGGCACAGGAATAGACAGATGCAACATAAAATAAATACAAATAACAGGAAACAAAAAATTTAAAGATTGAGAATAGTGAAGGAAATGCTTTGCCCACATAAAGGGAGGCAGTGAAGGACAAAGTCAACTTTCTCTGTCATGTTGCAGGCCCAGAGAGCACAAATCTATATCCAGCCAAGTAAGAACATTTCTCTCATTTCTTTAGTCCCTCTGTGCTATTTCCTTGCCCCTTACCCTGCTGACCCAAAAGTCTGCACAATGGGTAAACGAAGAGGAGCAGGGAAAGAGAGAAGGTGTCTATGACCTCCTCTCTCATTCTGGATTATAGGCAGCATTAATTAGGGAAGGCAGAAACCACTTGTGGTGCAGCTTGGGAGTGGTGAAGAAGTCTGTATTAGGACAGGTTGTAGTACAGCAACAACGCAAAAAATCTTAGTTTCTTAACACACACAAAAAGTTCATTTTCCACTGATACAAAGTGTGAGATGGGTTTAGATGACTCTCTAGTGCAGCTGTCCTCCACATATTGGCTCAGTATTCCATGCTAATGATGGTCATTAGAGAGGAGAGAGGACTTTAAACTACAGGAATCCAAGAGAGGTTGGGGGAAGGGAGGAATACAGGCTTACAAACACCAATTTCATTTACGTAAAATTCTACTGTATGATCATATATGTATAAATTTCTAAATACACTCATGCACCATACAACAATGTTTCGGTTAATGATGGACCACATAGACAATGGTGGTCCCATAAGATTATGACCAAGCTGCCCTCTCTAGGTGTACTGTTATTTGTATCTTATACTGTATTTGTACTGTATCTTTTCTATATTGATACACAAATACTATTGTGTTACAATTGCCTATACTATTCAGTACAGTTATACACTGAATGTTTGTACCCTAGGAACAATACACTATTAGCCTAGGAGTTGGGTACAGAAAACCGTAAATGAATGGCTAAGGAAAGAGTAGAGTTTTCATAATGAATGCTTAGAAGACATAAAGAAAGATGACAGAAAATAAGATCAGGCTGTGAAAATCATGGCACACTATTATCCACAAGATGACAGTAGGATAGAAGAGGGGCTCGATAATATAGCTGCATTTATTATACTAAATACAGCTATATTTATTTTAGCAGTCACTGTGAGCCAAATAGTACTAAGTATTTATATACTTTAATTCATTCATACAATTCAAGATAGATACTCGTATTCTCCATTTTACAGATGTGGAAAATAAACCTAGGCTTTGAATGACTAAGGGATGTGTTTAAAGCTGGTTAAGACTTAGCAAGGTTAAATAAAGTGTACAAAGCTAACACCATTTATAAATGGAAAAGCAAGGATCTGAAGCCAGACCCGTTTGACTTGGAGTTCCCAGGCTTACCAGGCTTCTCCTGGGCATCCCGGGCATTCTGGAGGCAACTCCTAAACCAAGGGAAAACGTGGTACCCCCCACTTAGAGAGCTAATTTGAACCCAAAGGGTTTTTTTTTTCTTTTTGGAAAACACGATTTTAAAAAACATTACAAATTTAGTCTGATAATCTTGGGTTAGAGTGCAAACCATGAATAAACTTTAAAGCTTTGAGAAATGTACATGTGGTAGTCCACTTTGGGCCATACCCCTAGATTTCCTAAGTGTAAGTGTTCACTCACCTCTGCTTTTGGGTATTAGAGATCCTACCAGAAAAATCTCAACAAGTACCACTCCAAGAAATGGCTACAGGTAACCAGAGATGTCAAGAAACACTTTTAGACAAATATCTAAATACAAGAGATCTAATCTTGTGAACTATGCAGTAATCTCTTAAAAAAATGTTTTTAATCAACATTCTAAGCAAAAATATGTTGAATCTGACAAAGAGTAGTATTTATGGTCTCTGAAAAATTTACTCAAGCATTTCCAGGGTTGTTATGACAAAATGGTCCTCTCATCACCAAGTAATTTTTTTCTTTTTTTTTTAGTTGAGTCCCTCACCTAAGAAGTGTGCCATATCCCCCTACACTGCAAGCAATCTTTTTGTTATGTGAGTCTCCCACCTTCCTTGATCCTGGGAAAAGAGTACTCTGGACATGAGGATCATGGGCATTATAACTTTAAAAACTGGCATTACTTATGTATATCAGTAACATGAATCTGCCACTGAGATGTTGACCAGTTTTTCTATCTTGAAAGCAACCAGGCCTTGAATCGAAGGACATGCGGAAGTACTGACACCTTATAGAGCTTCGAATGTCCACCGAGTCTTATGATATTTCTATTTACAATCTAACTTTAACCACATGCATTTATTTGATAACAAAACATGGTTAAAACCGAAGTATTCAGGGTGGCACCTGTGGCTCAGTGAGTAGGGCGCTGGTCCCATATACCAAGGATGGTGGGTTTGAACCTGGCCCCGGTCAAACTGCAAAGAAAAAATAGACGGGTGTTGTGGCAGGTGCCTGTAGTCCCAGCTACTCGGGAGGCTGAGGCAAGAGAATCACCTAAGCCCCAGAGCTGGAGGTTGCTGTAAGCTATGACGTCACAGCCCTCAACCGAGGGCGACAAAGTGAGATTCTGTTGGGGAGAGAAAAAATTAGAAGTATTCATACTTCATTTCAAAACCTAACATTTTGGTCTAGTATGCTTATGCATATAAATTGCTTTTGTGTACATTTTGCTTTCCCCAGCCATATCATGTAATTTTACGCAGGAATTTACTCCTAAATCAATAGTTTAAACTTAGTGTCCCAAGAGACACACTTGTGGTACTTACATAAAAGTAGAAAAAAAAAAAATCTTCCACAACCTTATTGACGAAATTCAAAGTGTAATAATATAACTAACTAAGTGCATTTTTCTGTAATATAAGTCTACTGATGAGAAGCACAAAATCATTTGGGGACTATTTTACTTAATTGGGTTTAAAGTTAGCACTCCCTATGATCAAATCTATTGCAAATGTTCATTTGTAATACTGATCTACAATAAGGTTTTACATATTTCATTTTTGAAAATATCTTTTCATACAGATAGATAGAGGATATGGTGGTACTTGAAATGCTGTCAAGCTGTAGATGAGTCACTGAGAGTTATAATGTGTCAAAAGAAGCACAAAGTGATCCAGTCTCTGTCACAGCTACTCAGCTTGTTCATGTTGTTGGATGAAAGAAGCAATAGGCAATATATGAACAATCACGGCTGTGTCCCAATAAAACTAATTTAAGGGCACTGAAATTTGAATTTCATACAATTTTCACATGTCACAAAACGGTATTTTCATTTTCTTCCTTAACTATTCCCCTTTCATTCTCACGGTGTCATCTACTTGGCACCCAACATCTCCTTATCAGTTGGAAGTCTGTTACAGACTTAATGGAAGTATGTCAAAGGGACCTAGGAGCCAACTGACAGAGCTCTCAATGGCCAAAGCTGGAAACATTTCAGCAACGAAATAAAGTAGTATTAGATTATAAGCCAAAATGTAAGTATCTATGAATCCAAATGCTGACAAATATGACTGCATAAGTAAATAAATGGGAGATAATAGACAAATCTCTTATGTAAGAATTCCAAATATATATTTTTTAAGAGACAGAATCTTACTTTGTCACCCTCAGTAGAGTACCGTGGTGTCACAGCTCACAGCAACCTCCAGCTCTTGGCCTTAGGTGATTCTCTTGCCTCAGCCTCCCAAGAAGCTGGGACCACAGGTGCCCACCACAAAGCCTGGCTATTTTTTTTGTTGTTGCAGTTTGGCCGGGCCAGGTTCGAACCCTCCACTCTCCTCTCTCTCTGGTATATGGGGCCGGCGCCCAACTCACTGAGCCACAGGTGCTGCCCAGAATTCCAAATAATTTACGTAGATACTTTATTCTCAAGGATGTGGAACACAATTCCCCAATCTGTAAATGTGGACTTCTCATAATGACTTCCTTCCAAAAAGCATAATATAGAAGAGGAGAGGGGAAATCACAGTGGAAAAACCTGAGAAATACTAGCTCAGCCATGTGATCAAGGTTACCGTCATAAATCATGTTGATAGTATGGAGCCTTAATGTGATGTGATGGAAAAAGCACTTCATCTGTGGTCTTCCTCCCAAAAACTTATAACCCAGTGAACCACGAGAAAAACTTCAGACAAATTTCAACTGAGGAACATTCTACAAAATATCTGACCACAACTACTCAAAACTGTACAATGTAGACAAGGAAAGTCGGAGACACTGTCACAGCCAAGAAGAGAAGGAGACACAATGACTATCCTGGGGGGATCCAGACAAAGGACATTAGGTAAAAAAGCCTGTGGCTCAGCGAGTAGGGCACCGACCCCATATACCAAGGGCTGCGAGTTCAAATCCGGTCCCGGCCGAACTGCATCAAAAATTAGCCAGGCGCTGTGGCGGGCACCTGTAGTCCCAGCTACTTGGGAGGCTGAGGCAAGAGAATCGCTTAAGCCCAAGAGCTGGAGGTTGCTGTGAGCTGTGACTCCATAGCACTCTACTGAGGGCGATAGAGTGAGACTCTGTCTCCCCCCTCCCCCCAAAAACAAAACCAAAAACCCTACCCTAAATTAAAAAAAAAAAGAAAAGAAAAGAAATAAATCTAAATAAAGTGTGAGCATTTAACAATGTAGCAATATTTGCTCATTAACTGTAATGTAACATAAGATGTTAACAATAGGAGAAAGTGGGGGCAGTATATATAAGAACTCTTACCTGTTGTTTTTTTGTTTTTTTTTTGAGAGACAGAGTCTCAAGCTGTTGCCCTGGGTACAGTGCTGTGATGTCACAGCTCACAGCAACCTTAAACTTTTGGGGTTAAGCAATTCTCTTGCCTCAGCCTCCCAAGTAGCTGGGACTACAGGTGTCCACCACAATGCCCAGCTATTTTTTTTGGTTGTAGTAGTCGTTGTTTGGCAGGCCTAGGCTGGATTCAAACCTGCCAGCTCCGGTGTACCTGGCTGGCACCCTAGCCACTGAGCTACAAGTACCAAGCTCTCTTACCTGTTCTTATCTGAGGAACTTATCTGTCCCATTTTTCCGTAAATCTAGAATTTTTACAAATTAAAGTTTACTTAAAAATAAAGTGTATTAACTCTCATAGTTATGTGGTCTCAGGAACACACAAAAGGATGATTAGGTTTGGAAGGAAGCAAGCAGCCAATTCACCAACTGGCTCTTTCTTATCTCTCTGACTGGCTTCCTTTGTATATTTATCTTGCTGTCCTAAAGGACATTTCAGTTGTAGCATGCACAGCCCAGCAGCAACTTCCGCCTGTCTCTCAATGTAAAACTCACCATTTTGAGTCATTCCCGGAAGTCATTTGTTCTCCTAGGCAGCTAAGTATAGGCCCACCTTGGTTAGGTGAGTTACCTCTGGCTCCATTAGCTCTGACCAATTAGCTATGCCTACTGGACAGTATGGCTTTGTGCAGATTTCTGAGGGAGAAGAGTAGAGAATGGGCAGAGGAGGGTAGGGGATGGGCAGAGCAGGCCTCCTAAAACATAGCTGTTACACAGAGATAAAAACCAGGATTGAGTCCTAGCCAAATACTTATCCCACTTGAAGAAGCAACCTATTAAAATTGCAAAAGTCATAATATAAAGCTCTTTTCACTTTTTCCATTGAAAAGGTGCTAGTAAACTACATATAAATTATAATCTGAATTACATAATGTGTTATGTAAACATGTAAATATTGACTGCTTTCTATAGCACAAATAAGTTGATATTCCTGATGGGCCTTCTTTACTTTTCAGGAAGATAGCAAATTGTTCCTATGATAGTATCGTTGAAGATTTTGTGAAAGCATTCTTTTTAACCAAGAAGACCAATCAGACAAGAAAACACTGATTTTGAACTCTATTTGATTTAGAAAAGTGATATAACAAACAAATCCACAGATTAAGTACCTACAGGAAGGTATGACAATTAGTTTTGGGATTTTCACACACACACATAAGCAGTATTAACTCTGAGTTGTGAGCAAAAGAAAAGTCCTTGAAGGTTTCTAAGCAGAACAGCAACAAGAGCAAAATGAAACTTCTGACCAAAAGCATTTGCTGCTGTGGGTATACAAAGATGAAGCAAAGGAGTTATAATCACCCTTTAGAGTTATTGAGACCCTTTAAAAATAAATTAATTCAAAATCCGGGAATATTACTGGAATATGAGACATGTCCGTGTGCTTGAGTACAGTGGCTATCCACAAGTGTCATCACAGTGCACTAGAGCCTCCCACTACACTCCTGAACTCTTTGCCTCAAGAGAATCTCCTGCCTCAGCCTCCCCAACAGCTGCACCTTCAGCTAATTTTAATAATACAAAACTATTTCTATAGTCAACCTGAGGTCAATACCAACCAAGAAGACAAATTGTCTCGTTCATCAGTTTAAACACATGACAGATGCTGAAGAATTCCAAGTATTACAAGCTAAAATAGCATTATTCAGTGTACTAAATTTTCACTTTTTTCTATGACAAACACTTAAACCCAGATGTTCACATGTACAGCGCTGATCAGGAATATACCCAAGATTATGCATTCCAGTAAACAACATTAGAATGATAGTCAGCGTGGAAACTGTTTTTCTGAATAGGATCTATTTAAATAGCAAAATTAAACAACTCCAACACTGGAAGAAATTATTTATCTCACATGGAGTTCTGGAGACACTCTTTAGACAAAATTGTAAATGAATTTTAAGAAACATTTTAAGAATTTATACAAGAGCGGTGGAGAAAAAAACGAACACAAAGATACTTCCCGGGAGTTTGAGACAAGAAATAATAACATCCTAAAATAAAAGAAACTATCCTGAATTCCTACTTGATCGATTGGCATTCCTGTAAACACTTCAGATAATGCACATTTTCATAATCTAACTCATGGCTGCCCGACGCAAAACAACTGCTTCTGTATGGGATTTACACTGGGATTAATTGCAACGGTTTGACGCGGATGGGACCTGCTCAGGACCTGCAGTTTCTCTCTGCAGAAACGGGTTTTGCAGCTGCAGGTAGGTAGGTGGTCTCGGAACCTTCTATTTCCTGCATTGCTTTTTCAAACGGAGACACAACAAAGACCACCGGCTCCCGAGTGCCGCAGCTGAGGATTACAGCCATGGTCACTGCGCCCGCGGAGTCGCCGCACGCAGGGCAACCGTGTCCCCCAAGCTGTGTGCTCCTCGCTAGCACGAGCCCCCCGTTTGACGAGCGATACCGGTGGCTGCCCACCGCATTCGAGCAGCCGCGTCGCAAGCAGGCGAGGCCGGCTGGGTGGCCCGCACGCCCAGCCTAAGCCTTTAAGAGGTCTGGTCGCGCCGACTCTCCGCACTCACCATCTCGATGATCTTGGTCTTCCGCCCGGTCTTCCTCTTCAAGGTGAATATATACTGGGCCAGCACCACCCCCGCCACCAGGGCGCACACACTGGCGCTCGCTACCGCGCCCACCCTCGCGACGGCCGCCCGGTCCATGGTCTGGGCCCTAGTGCGCCTCCCGGCCGGAAAACAACAAACCGCTGGCGGCCACTGGAAGCCTCGGACACGCGGAGTGCCAGCGCGCGCCACCGGGAAGCCGGCGACGCCCCGCCCCCAGGAAGGCCCCGCCCACGAGCGCCGAGGGGTGGGGCCGGGGCCGCAGCCGGAGGAGCGGGTTGGGCCCCGCGGCTGGAGAACGTTTTTCCGCAGTCGGGTCTGAGGAAGTACTGCAGGGACAGGGAATTATTATCTGTTTTAGCTAGTGAGGACTGGGCGGTGGTTCTACGAACCCCAACCCACTAGAAATCTGATTCCATCCGTGACCCCCTCGGAAGTAGTTCTTCCTCTTCCACGCCGCGGCCACCCTGCACTTCAACCCCCAGAAGGCGGCGCGGCGCCGCGCTTGACTTGCGCAGTAGCGTCCGTTGTAAAGTGCTGTGACAACAGGCCGAAGATGTCTTGGAGTTAGGCTGGAGTCGGGAGGTGTCCCTTCCGCCGTTTGTTTTCTGCTTCATCCCATTCGCCGCCATCTCTTCCGTGGTTTCCTCCTCTTTGTGAGCAGCGGGGCTTGGCAGTTGTTCCCGGCTGTGTAGTCTTTACCGAGGAATAGATGCCTTGTCTCTGGGGGGTGACAGGGAGCACAGGGGAGCTTCTTGGGGAAATCTCTCCAACACTGTAGAGCTGGAGGTGCTGCCTTGGTGGGGGTCTGTCTGTGCAGGAGAGGTAAAACAACTTTTAGGAAGACAAGGGGAAATATTTGTAGGGGAGGAAAACCTGTTTCCCTCCACCCCTCTAGGTTTTGGGAGCAGGTCTTAAGAATTAAATTGACATGCTAACGGGAAAACGCCCAAACCGTATAAAATAATGTAAGGAAGTTTATTCTGAGCCGAATATGAGTGACGAGGTGCTTGGGGATGAGATGGGTGCCAGCAGCCTCATCACCCCCACAAGATGGATACTACCTGCCACCGACCTGCACCAGGGGGCTGTGTAGCATAAAAGATGAAAGGACAAAAGATGAGAATACCATAACTCTGAAATGACAGGCACCATTACTCTTAGATCGGTCCAGATCAGGCCAGAACAGAACAAGATAAGAACCAATGGGCCAAGTACTGATGTGATGAGAGTTAACAAGCTAAGTGCTGTGACAAATTGTTTTATTTATTCGCTAATTGCCGTATCTGCTTTATATGACCTTTATGTTACCTATCTGCTAATCCGCTAAATAGCAAGTTTGCTTCTGTAAAACGGATCATTGTGACCCCGCACTCGCTTTTTGCTTCTTTTGCCAATTTTCTTCTTGCTTCTAATTGCTAACTTTCAGCCCACCTGTTTGTCCTTTTGCCAACTTTCAGACTAGAAAACCCCCAAATTCAGACCCCCCTCAATTCTCTCTCACTTAGTTTGCCTTAGACTTTGCTGAGACAGCTCCACAGTTAATAAAAGACTCCTTTTTGAAATTGTAATTTGAGTCAGTGGTCCTTATCTCACCCCATAACAGGGAGCCACACCCAAGAAGCCTTGAATAAGTGGTCGTGAGGTGGTTGGTCTACAGTTTGGTCTTCTACATGTTAGGGAGACAGGAATTCTGGGTAAAATCTTAAGTCAACAGAAGGTATACACTAGTTTGGCAGGAAAAGGCAGGGAATCTTTAAGAGGGTATAGGTGGGTTCCAAGATTTTTTGATTTGTAATTGGTTAAAGAAAGAAAGCTTTGTGTAAAGACTTGACATCATTAGAAAGGAATGCTTAAGTTAATATGGGGGATGCATAGTGGTGCTCACACCTGTAATCCCAACGCTTTGAGAAGCTGGGGCGAGGGGAATCCTGAGGCCAGGAGTTTGAAAGCATCCCTGGCAACATAGTGGGACACCTCCCAGCAATTAAAAAAAAAAAAAAAATATATATATATATATATATATATATACACACATACCAGGCATAGTGGTGCATGCCTGTGGTTCCAGCTGCTTAGGAAGCTAAGATGAGAAGATTTGCTTGGTCTTTGGAGTTCAAAGTTGCAGTGAGCTATGTCAGCGCCACTGCACTATAGCTTGAGTAATAGAGCAAGATGCTGACTTGGGCAGGGGATGGGGGAAGAAGGGAAGATAAGGGCGTCTATTAATCACACAGTAAGCTACAGTAGACTCAGCTTACTGATCTGTTAAGACCAATGTGATCTGTTAAGCACATTGACGGCTTGCAGGGGAGATTTAACTTTAGTCTTGCCTGGCTTTGGATCTAAGATTTGTATATGAGTAAACTTCAAAAGGAGGGGGGCATAAAGAAATGTGTCCAGGAGCTCAGGTGCATGGTTTTCCTGAGGTTCCCTTGTTCAAATGGGTTCTGATAAGCCAGTAGGGAGGCTTAAGATTTTATTTTTGGTTTACATTCTACACTCTATACCTCCTTCCCACCTTTTGCCAAAAACTGCCAAGGGGAGAGTCAATAGCCAAACTTTTATTTTTATCCCAGAGTTGCCAGGATGGTATGATTACCTTCCTTGGTTCCATCATGTCACTCATAGTATTCTTCTGGCCAAGGACCTTAGAGCCAAAAGATTTACAGTCAACAAAATATTCTAGGGCAGACAGGAATTGAGGTGGGCAAGCACTCATCAACTCTTTAAACCATTTAAGCAACGTAAGAGTTAAAAACCCAAAAGCCAAAATAGTGAGCTTACAAAATTAACCTGTCTATGAGGATTGAGCTACTCTAATCTTGGTTTTAGTTGCAGACTTGCAGCAATTTGTTGCACAAAATATAAAAAACCATTTAAGCTAAGGAGTTTAGAGAATTTGCCATTTTTTGGTTGCAGCCATCATTGTTGTTTGGCGGGTTGCAGTATCTTTAGTAATCTATTTGCATAAACCTTGTAACTGGGAACAACTGTTCCCAGGAGGATTTGTTACCCAGTATCTCAGCATCTCACTGGTAATTTTCTTTTAGTTTAGGGGGATTGATGTGCTCCCACATAATGGGCACAATGTAAGGATATATGGCACAACTCCTGGATGCAGGACACAACTACAACAAGGACTTTACCTAACAAATGCAAACATTGTAACTTAATTATTTGTACCCTCGTATTAATCTGAGTTAAAAAAAAATAAGATAAAATTTTCTTTTAGTTTTATGGGAAGCAGAAAAATCTTTATGGTTGGGATGTATGGTAAGGGACCACCTAATGGCCCAAGAGACACCCTCCTTAATGCCTACTGGTTAGCCACTTTGATTTGGAGGATATGAATTAATCTCATCTCTCAGAATCAGCCTTTACAATCACACATGCCCACTTCTTCTGCAATAGTTTCTGAGTAAGGAAGAGTGTTTGAACCTATAGTTTTAGGAGCAGAGCAGTGGCAATGGATAACAGATTTGGCCCAACAGGATTGAATTCTGGAGATTTCAAGTAAACTTTGCTGTTTACTTAATTTTTGTCTTGAATTGGGAAAAAAGAAAGAGTTCATAACATTTTAGACAAAAAGTCATACAAATATTTCAAGCCTCTATTAGTTTAGTTCTACGTAATTAACTCTTGTGCTGCTTGAAGTTAGGTTAGCAATCCTCACAAATGCATCAGCTTTTTAATTAGACTCCCATAAGTTTTTACCTGGTCCAATGGTGTGATCTCCAAAGTTATCAGAAACCTGTATTCAAGAATAATTGTCATTCATTGACTGAGTGCAGAAGTTCATGCCTATAATCTCAACACTTTGGGAGCTCCAAGGGGGAGGATTGCTTGAGGCCAGTAGTTGAAGACCAGCCTGACCAACATAGTTTGATTCTATCTCTACAAAAAATAAAAAATTAGCCAGGTATAGTTGTCTGAGCCGTCACCAGGGAAGCAGGCCACACCACGGATTGTAAGCTCAAAGCTTGCAGGAGTGGGGGGTCCCTCCCATATGTGTGGGGGAAGCCTCAGGCAACCTCTGCAATTGCCACCCCCCCCCCACACACACACTGAAGCTCTACAGCTGTTCAACATCCAACATCTGCTCATTAATGAGCGATCTCGCCTGGGGGCTTGCTTGCAAGCCACAAGACCTCTCCAGGTTAGTAGGAGGCTATTACGCTCTCAGTGTCTCCCTGCATGAGTCAAAAACTGCTGCCTGTCTCTGCAAGCCCAAAGTCCTGGCTCCTGCACTTAGTGGCTTGTGCGTGTTGTCCTAGCTATGGGGGAATTTGAGATAGGAGGATTGTTAGAGCTCAGATGTTTGAGGTTGGACTATTCTCTAGCCTGGGCAACAGAGCAAGACTGTCCGAAAAAAAAAATCTTTTGACTTTCCTTTAAAAAGCAGCAAATTTTAGACTGTAGCTGATTATAAACTGCTTTTTGAGAAGAGTCAAAGTAAAACAATAATCATCTGTGGATGATAAAAGTCTTTAGCCATGGTTAGAGACACAATTGACATCTAGCATTCTGGTAGGCTACAGCAGGATTCTTTGACCTTGGAGATAAGCCTGGGCAAAAGTGAGAGACTGTCTCTACCAAAAAATAGAAAAAATTAGCAAGGTGTGGTGTCGTGTGCCTGTAGTCTCAGCTACTTGGGAGGCTGAGGCGGGAGAAATACTTGAACCCATGTATTGATGGGTTTTGAGCATGATGCCACTATGCTCTAGCCCTGGTGACAGAGCAAGACTCAAAAAAAAAACAACAGCTCTTGTCTCCCCTCTCTCCTCTCCTCTCTTCTCTTCTCTCTCTCTCCTCTCCCCTCTCTTTTCTCTCTCTCTCTCTTTTCTCTCCTCCTTAGTGCTGCTCTGCAGCATCCCTCACCAATAAAGACCTTTTGTACAAAAACAAAAACAAAAACCCCACAAAAAAACCACACACACAACTGAGAAGGAAATTTTATTTCTGTGGTATACAACAATTTAACATAATAATCAGTTATTATTGATAACATATCAAGACATCAGAATTTTAGGGATCTCATACAATTTTGGAGCATATATTAAAACACACTTATACAAATATAACCCAAAGAGACTTCATAAAGCATTTAAAGCATGCAAATTATAGGCATCCCTGAAGGGGAAGAAGAGCATTCCAAAGGAATAGATGCCCTACTGGAGAATATCATAAATGAAAACTTCCCAAGTGTCACTATAGATTCTAAAGCATTCCTTTTAATGGGATATTGAACTCTGGCTCATCTCAACATAAACAGAGCATCTCCAAGACACATTGCATTGAACATGTCCAAAGTCAAGTGGAGAGAGAAAATTCTGGAAGCAGCCAGGACTAAGTACCAATTGACCTACAGGGGAAGAACCAGCAGAGTGACGGTGGACTTTCTAGCTGAAACTTTTGAAGGTAGAAGAGAATGGTCCTCTACCTTTAACCTTCTTAAACAAAATAATTTTTTGGCCCAGCATTCTGTATCCTGCTAAAGTAAGCTTCAAAAATTGACAGAGAAATTAAATCCTTTACTGATATTCAAACATTGAGTAAATTTGCCACAAGACCAGACACATTCTTTTTAGTGAAGTATTGCAAAAATGGAAAAACAAATATCCAATGTACTCAACACTAGTATGAAGCCAGTAGGCAATCTAATACATGCTCACATAAGAGAAAAAGTTAATTAAACTCAATTTGGTGTGAGGGGTATGAGAGAAGGGAGGGAGAAGAGGGGAGAGGACTGATGTGCTTCCACTTAATGGGCACAAATAAGGGTATTTGGCACACTTTTTGGGTGCAGGACATAACTATAAGAGGGACTCTACCTAAAAAATGCAACTGTTGTAACCTAGTTGTTTGTTCTTTCACATTAACCTGAAAAAAAAAAAAGATTATAAATCTGAAAAAAACCAAAAAAACAAATATAACCCAAAGAAAGTTAAATACCATTTCGTATTTGTCAATCCTTCCTAAATACTAAATAATATAATTTAAACATACTAAAAAAGTCTAGTGTGTCTCTCTAGGACTTCTAAGCACCCTAATATTAAAAGTAAATTTGGGGCGGTGCCTGTGGCTCAAAGGAGTAGGGCACTGGCCCCATATGCCGGGTGTGGCGGGTTCAAACCTAGCCCCAGCCAAAAAAACTGCAAAAAAAAAAAAAAAAAGTAAATTTGGGGGAAGAGCCAAGATGGCAGTCTGTAGCCAGCTTTCTGCAGATGCTCCCATCCAGAAGGAGAGTTAAAGGACAGAAATTTAGCAAGAAACCCAATGGTTTGGAACTGAGTTAAAAGAGAAGGTTGAAGAACCACATCAACCTTGCT
>CAUYON010146042.1:0-39765 GCA_963573935.1 Arctocebus calabarensis
CATGAATGGATTAATAAATTGTGATATATGTATATCATGGAATACTATGAAGCCTTAAAAAAGATCAAGACTTTAACTCTTTTATGTTTACATGGATGGAACTGAAACATAGTCTTCTTAATAAAGTATCTCAAGAATGGAAAAAATTATACAATGTACTCAGTACTTTTATGAAACCAATTTATAACTACTCACACTTTTTTATGAAAAATAGATAACAACCATAGCCCAGGATGAAGGAGAGACAGGGAGTGAAAAGGGATAGGATGGGGGGAAGTTTAATAGAGGGTGTGCGAATGGTGGGACCATACCTACAGAGCATATTGCAAGGGTACAAGTCAAATCTATCAATAGAACAAAAATGCCTTAACACAATATTTAAGTAAATGAGATGAAAGCTATGTTGATTAGTTGGATGTAAGCACTCCAAATTGTATAAAAAACAACACATTGTACCCCACGTATGCATAAATGTATTTGTGATCTATGTGTTAATCTATGATTTAATAAATCATTAATCTATGATTTCATAAAAGGGAAAAAAAGAATACAAAGAAAGACTTAAAAAAGTAAGAAAGAATTTAGAGGGGTAAAATTGGAGTAACAGATCATTTAGGAGGTTACTGCATAATTTTACTGAGAGACAATGAACCCTGAGTTACCATGGTGTAGTGCAAATCAAAAGAAGAGACATATTCAGGAAATATTTAGAAGATAAAATGAAAAAATCTTGAGGACTGACTAGTTTTGGAAAGAATGAAGAGAAAAGAAAAAAGTGACCAAAATAGATGCCCCCTTATCAACTAACATGGGTCCCAAGTTTACGGAAGCAAAAGTACTTAAGGATTTAGGTAGTTAGGCATGACAACTTCCTTAATTCTGAAGATTAGAAGAAAAACCACACTCTTGCTGAATTCTCTAACAGTAGGACTATTAGGCAAATTATTAGAGTTTTCCTACCTCTAATTTACCATCCAGATTAATACAACTCTGACTACAGAAAGGACCAGCCTTATAAACATTATTTCCTAATAAGCAACTGCAGATTTCAAGCCAGTTTCAGTCAGTTTATAGGAATGCAAACTGTCTCTGCATCCTGTAGTTCAACTTTTGAGGTAAAGAACTAAATTTGACCTATTTTTAATGCTTAAAACCCTGCCCCAACATGGGTTGTATGTTACATAAAGCTTACTCTTTGTGCATTCACTCTATTCCCACCATAAATATGTACAGTTTTTCGTCACCCAAACCTACTGACTATGAGGCATGTCATGTGAGGCAAAAACCAACCTACTTGTTCCCTCTTTGAAGAGAAAGCAGGTTCGGTATACAACGGAGACAGTCTCTTCCTGGTTTGCTAACGGCTATTGCCAGTAAAACTCTCCTTTCTACTATTTAGACATCTAGTAGACTTACAAAAGGATGGTTTTAAGTTTCTTGCTTGACTTCATCTTACTGACATTAGGAGTAGAAGAGCAAAGCATATTGGTGACAGAGGGCTACATTTTGAAGTCTTAGAGTTGGGGGAGTCCCTGTGAGAAATGGAGGATGGAGATGTTTAAAAAGTAACCTGATTGGGCAGCGTCTGTGGCTCAAAGGAGTAGGGCACTGGTCCAATATATGCTAGGTGGTGGGTTCAAACCCGGCCCTGGCCAAAAACTGCAAAAAAAAAAAAAAAAAAATGTAACCTGATTGATGAGTTTAAGTGTGAAGGTAAAGCACTGAAATAACTAATCACAAGAGTGGATAACTCACCTTAAGTCACTTAAGAAGACTGTAGAAAGAGAAGAGCAGTAGCTCATGTGATTTCTGGGTGACTGGGGTCATCCGGCAGGGTACCTGATATTCAGTAAGCTCTCAGAAAATCATGACCGGGACAGTACTTGAGTTTGTGAAGGCAGTTGGCTCAAATTGTCTTCCCTACTTGCAGAAAGGCGCTCTCAGAGGGGCTCACAGGACACGATAACCTACCGATTCCACATGGCAATGGCAGCGAGACCCTAAGGCTAGCCCTGAACTCTGCAGTATGCCTGATTCCTTTCCCGTTCATGCCACTCTTTACAACAACCCAGTTAGGTTGTATTAACATGTCCCTTTATAGCTGACACGTGGGACTCAGGTTTGGTGACTTAGCACCAGCCAGGGATCCAAGCAGCCCCCTTCAGCAGGAGTTAAAATGGTGGTGACAATGTGATTTCCATCGCCTGTGATGGAGAAGGAAGCTCCACTCTCCAGCAGGCCCAGCTTTGGTGTTGCCCCTGAGGAGCTCCGGCATCTTCAGCCTGACCTTGGGGCTTGAAAATCCCAGGCTCTTCTCTAGCCAGCAACTCTTAGGGGCCTCCTGCTGGGATCGTCCTGCAAGCCTGACAGAAGCGATGGAGCTGCTAGAAAAGTCTTTCGGCATCGGCATCAAAGGGGTCTAAAAAGTCCCTCAAAAGCATCCCAAATTTCTGCCAGAACCTCCTTCTGTGAGGATAAACCAAAAACTTCCAGTTCACAGGGCAAAGTAGAGTAAATTTGTTGTCCTAAGGAGAAGACCAGGAAAGGTCCCTAAAAATCCTTCCTAGGAGCTCTCAGCCCTGCCGCCTAATATGGCTCCACCCACACAGATCGCTGGGCGGGGCCTTCAGCCATGACATCTCCACAGTGAGACCTTCATTTCCTGAAAGGACTTTGAAAGCCCCATAGATGCTAAGCCACGAATACTGGAAACAAAGCAGCTAGACAGATAGATAGAAATTGTCCTGGGAGAGGTGGGGGCGGGTAAGATAGATAATTAAGTGAAAAGTTACAATACACTGTGATGGGGGAAGTCAGTACGCATATCTCATGTTAAGAGGGTCCATGGAGAGAGAGAGAGGCTGAGGTTCACTTTTGAGGCTTTAGTTTTGTGAAGTAGGGGTTCAGTACATCTGCTGAGTGGAGAAGGTTTGAAATAATGTTGAAGAAGATAGGTTAGTGGTGGCTAAAGAAACACGTAAACTCCAAAGTTACTAGTGATACTGGTATTTCATCTTGGTGATTTGAAGAATAAATCTGCCGACTGCAGATCAGTGGTAAGACAGGATTTATTTACAGAAAAGAATACAGAAACACCAAAGCTCGTGGTAGGCAAAGAAAACCCAAGTTGGGAGAGAAAAGCTCTCTGTCTTTCTGTCTCTCTCTCTCTCCTTTCTCTGTGTGTCTCTTCTCCTGGGTTCTTTGTCTAGGTGTATATATACTTGCATGGGGCCCTCTGTAGTTACATTTAGCATGTCTGGGACTTGTCTGGGTCTCAAATGAATGGCTACAATCCCTTTCATTCCCAGGCCTAGGAAATGTACATGAAATTGACCAAGCCTAGGAAATAGAGAGTTCCCTGTTCAACCCTAAGGGCAAGGGGATGGCAACCTAAGGTGCTGGTGTCTCCCCAGCAGTTGTCTGGCTCCTCTCTACTGAAGCTTCCTGCCGGGAGGTGGGGGGTGAGGGTGGGGCATGCCTACCCTCCAGCCTGCTGGTTCCTCTGCTCGCTGCCCCCACACCAACACCGCCAAGGCAGAGGTACCTGGTCTGCCTTGCGGCGCCTCTAGCTCCATCAAGCTGGCTGGGGCCACTTGTCCTGTATCAGTAGCACTTAGTGGTCATTCAATAAATCTATATAAATATAAATATTCATAAGAATTAATGAATAAATGAATACATATCAAATGGTATTATAATTGATCATTAATTGTAGATTGATTTGTATGATTTTATCTAATATGGCCAAGCCACTAAATAGCAAGGAGAATCTAGAAAAGGCAGAGAATTGGGATTTTTCTGAACAAAAATAATGAAAGAAAAGTGAGTGGGGGGCATTAGGATGCTACGTAAGTGAAGGATCATAAAGTCTACTTTGAAGAAGGAGGAAGTGAGAGCAAGACATTGTGGATATAACCATAAATGAAATGGTAGTCCTGGAGAATTGTTGATGTGATGGTCTAAGCTAGAAAGGTTGGAGATTAAAGTCAGAGGTAGAATGTCAGACTTTGTTATTTAGAAGGAAGCACTGTCTCTGTAGTAAGGTCTAAGTTGTGGCCATAGCTATATGAGAATGCAGGTAAAGGAATTTGAGAGGAGAAGGCCTAGGAATTAAGAAGACAGCTTCTTGAATAGTCCCTTCATAGGGGTCTAGATGTCTTCCAGAAATGTTTCCCCTCTTTGAGATTCTTGCCATGGACCTGACCCTCCTATTACCTCACAGCCCAGAGTGTCTAAAAGTATCTGCATTCAGACCTGACAGAAAACTTTAGAACCTAAAGGGGCAATGGTGTGCCTATGGGCTCAAAGCCAGGAGTTGGGCCATGAGACAGGATGGCAGTGAACATCTTTGTTTTTGTTTTATTTTGTCACCCATCATGCATTTACTCTCTGTAAATTGTACTTTCCTTGCCTTCTGGGGACATTAATCCCATTTTTCAGTTTTGGTCCACATATGCTTATGGAGTTGTCTTCCATTTCAATTCAGGCCTGGCCAAAAGAAGATTTCACTCAACTGGCCAGAGTGGCTGGTACATGATCCAAATGGTGCCACCTGCAGAGATTACTGTGAGAAAGCACCATACTTTCTGTAGGTTGGAACCCGGCAAGATGTAGCTCAGAATTTGCTAATAGCTATATAACCATGCCCTAGAGCTTGAGAATGAAGCCAGCACAGAACAGAGAACCAAAATATGGAAAAAAATCTAAATTCCAATGATACCTATTGAGGGTCTGCATCAACACTGCTGCCTGAGGTAAGTCTTCCAGATATTTCATTGTGTGAGTCAATAGTTTTCCTTATGACTGATTGCAGTACAAGAATGTTCTCAATTACTGTTTCACTGTCTGTATCTTCTCCTAACATTTATTAGATTTTAATACCTTAGGAACAAAAAAAGCCATTTTTGAAGAGTGCCAATATGGAACCTATAATAGTTTTTTCCTTCAAATTTTTAAATATTAAAGGTATGCAATTGTTGTATATATTTACAGGAAGCCCATGATGTTTCAACACAGGCATACAATGTGAATTAATCAAATCAGGGTAATTAAGATATCCATCACCTCATGCATTTGTTATTTCTTCATGTTAAGAAAATTTCAATCCTGCTGTTTTAGTTATTTTAAAGTACATCCCATCTTATTGCTAATTATAGCTCCTTTGTTTTGCTGTCAAATATTGTTCGTTCTATATAAGCATATTTTCTCACTTAATAGCCATACCCACTGTATCCTTCCCTCCCACCTATGCTTTCCAACCATTATTCTACTCAATGTCACCATGAGACAAATTATTTTTAATATTTAGCTTTCACATATAAGTGAGAAAATGTGAGATTTTCTTTCTGTGCTAGGCTTATTCCACTTAACATAGCATTCTCCAATTATATACATGCTTTTGCAAATGACAGGATTTCATTCCATTTTGTGGCTATGTAATATTCCATTGTGTATGTGCATCACAAATTCATTCATCCTTTGATGGACACTTTAGTTGAGTTCAAATCTTAGTTATTGTGAATAGTGAAGCAGTAAATATGGGAGTATAGGTATCTTTTGAAATACTGAATTTATTTATTTTGGATATATACCCAAATGTGGGATTGCTGGGTCTTATACTAGTTCTATTTTTGGTTTCTTGAGGAACCTTCACACTGCCCTCTGTGGTGTGTGCATCACATTCTCACCAACAGTATACAAGGTTTCCCCTATTCTCCACATCCTCACCAGCATTTACTATTGCCTGTATTTTTGATAAATGCTAATTGAGATGTGATGATATCTTATTGTAGTTTTGATCTACATTTCTCTTATGACTAATGATATTGAGCAATTTTTTTACATACCCACTGGCCACCCATTTATGTGTCTTCTTTTGAGAAATGTATGTTCAGATCCTTGCCTTTTTTTTTTTTTTATTGTTTGGGATTCATTGAGGGTTCAAAGAATTAGGTTACATTGGTTGAAGTTGTTAGGTAAAGTCCCTCTTGTAATTGGTCCCACCCCCAGGAGGTGTGCCTTACACCATAACCCCCCTTTCCCTTCCTCCTCCCTTCTACCCAATCCTTCATTCTCCTAACCCTGCCTTGTATTAGATCATCTATTGCCTTCATATTAGAATTGAGTACATTGGATTCTTGCTTCTTCATTCTTGTTATGCTTTACTGAGAAGAATGTGTTCTACCTCCATCTAGGTTGATACAAAAGATGTAAAGTCTCTATCTTTTTTAATGGCTAAATAGTATTCTATGGTATACATATACTACAGCTTGTTAATCCATTCCTGGGTTGGTGGGCATTTAGGTTGTGTCCACGTTTTGGTGATTGTAAATTGAGCAGTGATAAACAGTCTAATGCAGATGTCCTTATGATAAAATGATTTTTTTTTTCTTCTGAGTAGATGCCTAGTAATGGGATTGAAGGATCAAATGGGATGTCTAATTTGAGTTCTTTGAGGATTATCCGTACTTCCTTCTGAAAAGGTTGTATTACTTAGCAGTCCCACTAGCAGTGTAAAAGTGTCCTCTTCTCTCTACATGTACAACAGGATCTGCAGCTTTGAGACTTTGTGATGTGGGCTATTCTTACTGGGGTTAGGTGATATCTCAGAGTGGATTTGATTTGCATTTCTCTGATGATTAAGGACAATGAGCATTTTTTCAAATGGTTGTTAGCCGTTCATCTGTCTTCGTCGGAGAAGGTTCTGTTCATATTTCTTGCCCAGAGGTAGATGGGATTGTTTACTCTTTCTGTTGATTAATTTCAGTTCTCTATAGAGTCTAGTTATCAACCCTTTGCCAGATTGATACCCTGAAAATGTCTTTTCCCACTCTGAATGTTGTCTTTTTGCTTTACTTGTTGTGTCCTTAAATGTGCAGAAGCTTTTCAGCTTAATTAAGTTCCATTTGTTAATTTTTGTTGTTGTGATGGTCCCTGAAGTCTTTGTCATAAATTTTTCCCCAGTCTAAACATCACCAAGAGTTTTCCCCACACATTCTTCTAAGATTTTTATCATTTTGTGTCTTAGATTTAAGTCTCTTATCTATCTTGAGTCATTTTTGTAGGGAGTGAAAAGTGTGGGTTGAGTTTCAGTCTTTTACTTATGGTTATCCATTTCTCCCAGAAAAATTTGTTGAATAGTCTTTTTGCCACTGTGTGCTTTTGTTTGATTTATCAAAGATAAAATGGCAAGTAGCGACTGGTTTCACCTCTTGGTTTTCTATTCTGTTCCATATGTCAATGTCTCTATTTTTGTGCCAATACCATGCTTTGATTTCTGTGGATTTGTAATATAGCCTGAAGTCTGGTAGGGTGATTCCTCTGACTTTATTTTTATTGCTAAGAATAGCCTTAGCTATATGTGGTTTTTCCTCATTCCATACAAAATGAAGTACTATTTTTTCCAGTTCTTCAAAATGTGCTGTTGGTATTTTGATGGAGATTGCATTGATGCTGTTGATTGCTTTGGGTAGAATAGACATTTTGACAATGTCGATTCTTCCTAGCCAAGAACATGCATGGTATGTTCTTCCATTTGTTATTTTCTTTTGCAGTTTCTTTCTCTAGGGTTTCATAATTGTCTTTGAAAAGATACTTTACCTCTTTTGTTAGGTGTATTCCTAAGTATTTCATTTTTTTTCTTGACGCTACTCTGAAGGGAATTGTGTCCTTGATTTGTTTCTCAAATTGCTGTTATTGGCATATGCAAAGGCTACTGATTTGTGGACATTGGTTTTATACCCTGAAACATTATTCTATTTCTTGATGACTTCCAGCAGTTTTGCAGTTGAGTCTCTGGAGTTTTCATATCATTAGTAAGGAGGAGCAGTTTGCCCATCTGTGTTCTCATTTGGATGCCCTTTTTATCCTTGTGTTGCCTGATTGCGTTGGGTAGAACTTCCAGAACTATGTTGAATAATAACACACATTTTAAATCAGATTATTTGATTTTTATATTAACTTGTTGTTCATTATATATCTAGTTATTATTCCCTTGTCAGATGGGTATACTGCAAATATTTTTTTCTCGCATTATGTGAGATGTCTCTTCTCTTTGTTGATTTTTTCCTTGGCTTTTTATCCTTGACTTTTTTCCCTGGCTTTTCTCAGAAGCTCTCTATCTTGATGTGATCCCATTTGTCTAATTTTTGTTTTGGTCACCTGAGCTTTAGGGGTTTTACTCAATAAATCTTTGACCAGATCAATGTTCTGAAATGTTTCTCTATGTTTTCTTTTAATACTTTTGGAGTTTCAAGTCTTAGATTTAAGTCTTTTATCCATATTGATTTGATTTTTGTATATGGTGAAAGATAAGAGTCTAGTTTCATTCTTCTACATATGGATCTCATTTTCCCAACACCAGTTGTTGAAGAGTCTGTCCTTTCCCCATTGTATGTTCTTGCCACCTTTGTCAAAGACAAATTCACTAAAAATGTGTGCCTTTATTTCTGGATTCTCTATTTTATGCCTGTACTATGCTGCTTTGGTTACTACAGCTCTGGAGTGTAATTTGAAGTCAGGTAAAGTGATTCCTCCCATTTTGTTGTTTTTATTAGAAATGGCTTTGGCTATTGTGGATCTTTTGTTGTTCCATATAAATTTTAGTATTGTTGTTTCCATTTCTGTGAAGAACGTCCTTGGTATTTATACAGGGATTGCACTGAATCTATAGATTGCTTTGGGTAGTATGGATATTTTAACAGTATTCATTCTTCTAATCCATGAGCATAGAAAATCTTTCCATTTTTTGTGTCCTCTTTAATTTATTTATTCAATGTTTTATAGTTTTTATTATGGAGATCTTCAACTTCTTTGGCTAAGTTCATTCCTAGGTATTATATTTTGTTTGTGGCTGTTGCAAATTAGATTATATTCTTGGTTTCTCTTTTAGAGTTTGCTATTGGCATATAGAAATGCTACTGATTTTTTGTATGTTGATGTTGTACCCTATAACTTTATTAAGTTGGTTGAGATAAAATAATTTGCACAAATGAGTAATTTGACTTCTTCTTTTTCAATGTGGATGCCCTTTGATATAAATGTCTTATCTGATTATGTTAGCTGAAACTTCCAGTACTATGTTGAATTGCAGTGGTGACAGTGGGCATCTCTATTTCTTTTAAGATTTTAGAGTTTCCCCCCATTTGGTATGGTATTTGCTGTGTGTCTGTTATATGTGTTTTCATTGTGTTGAGATAAGTTCCTTCTATACTCAGTTATTTTGGCATTTTTTTTTTTGTACCCTTGCAATATGCTCCACTATGGATTTTCTTGTTTGGGTGCATAGAGGCATTCATAGTTGGCTAGGGTGATCTTTTGTACTTCTGTGTCTCTTTTGTTCATTTCTGATTGAGCTTATATGAATCATCTCTCTCTCTCTCTTTTAAATTAAATCATAGCTGTGTACTTTAATACAATCATGGGGTACAATGTTCTGATTTTATATACAATTTGAAATATGTTCATAGAACTGGTTAACATAGCTTTCATGGCATAGTAATTGGTGGGTCCACACCTATGGTGTCTTAGAAGGGTACAGGTGAAACTTACTAAATGTAGAATATAAATGTCTGAACACAATAACTAAGAAAATGCCATGAAAGCTATTTTGGCATTTTTATCATGAAGGGATATTGAATTTCATTGCATCCCTTTTTAGCATTAATTGAAATGATCATACTGTTTATATCTTTTGTTCTGTTGATATGATGTATAACAGTGTTTGATTTGCATATGTTGAACCATCCTTGCATCCCTGGGATGAATCCCACTTGATCATAAGGAATAACTTTTTATTGTGGTGTTGAATTAGGTCTGCTAGTAATTTGTTGAGGATTTTGCAAAGATCTTTTTTTTTATCATACATATTAGCCTATACTTTTCTTCTTTGGTTGTCTAATTTTGGTATTATGGTGAAAGTTTGTGAAATGAGTTAGTATTCCTTCCTCTTTGGTTGTTGAAATTGTTTAAGTAGGACTTGTATTAGTTTGTCTTTGCTTGGTGGAATTCAGCAGTGAAACCGTCAGGTCAAAGGGAGACTTCATTACTGCCTATATCTTAGTGCTTGTTAGGGATATATTCAGGTTTTGAATTTCTTCTCCCAGTTGAATTTATTCATTTCTTCTACATTTTTTAATTTATTGGTATATAATTTAGTTGCTCATAGTAGTTTCCAATTATCCTTTGAATTTCTACAGGGCCAATTGTAATTTCTTCTTTTTATCTCTGATTTTATTTATTTTGGTCTTCTCTCTCTTTTTTCTCTTAGTCTAGCTAAAGATATGGTAATTTTCTCTATCTTTTAAAAACATCAACTTTTAGTTTGGTTGCTCTTTTGTGGGTTTTTTTGGGGGTGATTCAATTTCCTTTAAGATATCATCTATGAATTTTGTGTTTGGTTTGCACTTGTTTTTCTAGTTCTTTGAGATACATCCCAGAGTTTTTTTTTTTTTTTTTTGACGTCTTTGTATTTTTTGATGTCAGCTTTTTCTATATGGCAAAGGTTTTTGTATGCTGTGTACTCATTTTCATTTGTTGAGAAATTTTGTAATTTTTTTTATTAATCTTGTCATTGACCCACTGGTCATTCAGGAGAATATTGTTGAATTTCCATGTGTTTGTATATTTTCTAATGTTCTGCTTATTGGTGGTCTCTAGCTTTATTCCATTGTGGTCAAAGAAAATTCTAGGGATGATTTAATTTAATACTTGTTTTGCTAACCTATGTCTATCCTTGAAATAATCCATGAGCTGAGCAGAAGAATGTGTAATCTGTACCTGTTGGATGAAACATTCTGTAAATATCTAGTAGGTATGTTTGGTCTGTAGTGTGGATTAAGTCCTTTGTTTTTTTTTTTTTTGGCTTTTTTTCTGTCTGGATTATTATGTCTAATGCTGAAAGTGGAATGTGGAGGACTTCATTGGTTATTGTATTGGAGTCTATCTCTCTCTTTATCTCTGATGATATTTGTTTTATATATCTGGGTGCTTTAGTGTTGGGTGCATATATATTTATAATTATTATATCCCTTTTCTGAATTGGCTCCTTTATTATTATATAAGGACCTCCACAGTATTTTATTTCTCAAGTCCCTGATACTAGACGTGCCTCTGGGAAAGTCCTCTTCTACTTACCTTCTGCTTTCCCCCTATCCCATCATCTCCCTTTCATACACATTGGGATAAATAGCCATCACCTACAAAAATCTAAATAGGGTCTTATAATCAGTGCCTAGCAAGTTCAGTTTAGACTAAGAAATACACACTATTAACAACCCCTGAGACCAGAAGCATGAAATTTTATAGAGGAGAAGAGGGCAGATTTGCTGTTTCACCCTTTTGGGTTGTAGACTTTGATAAAGAGTAAGAGATAGCAATAAATATCTTGATAAATTATTTTTCCACAAATATCAATTGTATACCCCAGAGTATATAGGTAGAGAGAGAATATCTCATTCAGTTATAGCTAACCCAACCTCTTTCCCACTCTAAAGCTTTGCTACACTCCCTAAAATTGCATGATATTCAGCCTCTTCCCAGGGTCTCAGATCATGAGACCAGGGAAAGGGATATGGGGACAGCTACTTTAAGACTCTCAATTGCCACTTGTCCTTCCTAAAGAAACTCAAACATGTTCTTGTGATTCTGAGAAATTAACACCATAATTTGGGCTCTGGTTTTCAGAGGTATTGGGAATTCTAGATAAGAGGTTCAAAAAGCCCTTAATATGTTTTCCTGTCTTTGTGGCCTAACGTATAGCCCTCCAAGTATCTGGGACTACACTACTAGTAGTGTAGGTGTACACTACTATCTCTGACTTAATTTTTCAATTTTAAATTCTCTCATGAAGGCTGCCTCCAGGAATTTGAGCATCTTAGACTCAAGCTGACTCTCTGGAGTCATCCCCCATGTTGACAGCCTAATGCCTTTGGCTGCCTGGCTATTTGGTATATGGTGGAGGATGTGAATTTTTATAACTTCAGGAAAATCAGTTCCCCTTATATTGAATGTCAATGGCACCTCCAGGGGCATACCTCTTAAAACATAAATTATCCCCTCTGAAGATGTACAACACTATGAGCCCTAGGTAGTGGTAAAAGCATTTGAGCCCCCTATTGAAAGAAGTAACACCTTCTATATTATCATTTTCAGCTAGTGAGCTTTGATTTTAGAAGCAGAGATACAACACCAATTCCCTCCTAGATTGTTCCCACTTTGTATTTTGGACAGGTCTTCATACAAGCCGCTTTTGTGTTTGCCATACTGTCTAATGCCTCCTGCACTGTGTGTCCTTGACTTGCTATGTAGCCTTAGGCCAGTTACTCAGCTAAGTCACCTTTACTTCTTTAGTTAGAAGTTTTTGGACCATGTGTTCGTGCAAAATATCTTCGGACTTTGAAACTCATTTTCTGATTATTTTTTGTCCTAGTCTTTCTATCTTTTGTATACCTAAACTACTTTAAATTTGTAGAGATTAGATAAAATGGTGACTCTCCCATAACATTAAATATATTACTTAGAACAAAAATTAGTCTTCTTATATTTTGGGATCTGTTACATCTATATGCCCAAGTCTTTTTCATATCTAACAGTTGCTTCTCTGGAGCAGCATTCTAACAGGCAGAGAAAAGGTAAGAGAAAAATCTATAGCCAGGAGAAGCCACACTGCCCCTTCTTTTCCTCCTTTCTAAGCCTGAAGATTGGCAGTCGTGTACTAGGTGGATCCACTGGCACCTGCCATATCATCTTCATCTCTTTCTTTTGTGGCTCCAACTGGTTCAATACATTCTTTATGTAGACCAGCTGCTCCATTTGACCCTTACACAACTTTGATGCAGACGCAAAGATGTAAATGAGGATGGGAACACATATTGTACATTTGGCTATCTTAGCTCTAGTGGCTTAAGTAAGGATCAAACGTGAACCCAAACCACTGTCTTCTAAGAATATGGTAGAGGGAACACCTTGGATGCATAAGCTGAGAGTCCCTGAAAGAGATCTACCAAAGTTCCATTAAATGCATGAAAATTATAAGGATGCCCATCTAACTCATGAACAAACTGTGCACTGAAGACATTATTTTGTACATTGTCATCAAGTCAAGCTGGAAGGAAGGAAAGCACAATGACTATCTTCATCAATGGGAATGTTGTCACACCTAATAACACTCCTACAGACAATTTCCTCATGAGCAAATACAAGCTCTGTGAACACCTCTCCTACTGAAACATTCCACAGTGCTCTCTGATTAGTCTCAAGAAAGTGATCAGACTTAGGGATTAGGACATGCATTTCATTGCAGGTCTACTGGTGATTAATTCATTCAGATTTTGTATATCTAAGTTTTATTTTACCTTTATTTGGGGATATGGTTTTGCTGGGTGTAGAGTTATAGTTGGAGAGTTTTTTGTTGTGTTTTGTTTTGTTAAGTTTTAGAAATGCAAGTTTATTATCTGTGATTTTTAATGAGAAGTCTGATTTCATTCTTACCTTTTTTCCTCTGTATTAAGATATCTTATTCTTTGGCTTTTCCAATGCTTCATTCTTATTTTAAACAATTTTATTAAATTGGACTAGTTTTCATTATACTTATTGTTTTTAGGGATCAATTGAACTTTTGGTATCTTTGTATTATAGATTCATCAAAATTGAAGAAACTCTAGTCGTTATTTCTTCAAATAATTTCATTGATCTGACTCAATATTAGGCTGCTTGAAATTGTTCTCAAGCTTACCTATGCTCTGTTCCTTAAAAAAGTTAAAAAAAATTCATCCACTTCAAGCTCTCTCTAAATAATTCTGTAATCTTAGAGAAAATAAAAAAAAAAAACATTTGCAGAATATCAAGAAAATGATAATAAAAACTCAATACATATCATTTTGTGTTCTGTACAAATTTATGAGATGAAAATTAGATGAAGACAATTGGTTTTGTTATAGAGTTCTAAACTATATACATAAAACAAATAGAACTTATTTAATTTTATGGCCTACAATGCATGGCCAATTTTAAAAAATATATATTCTATAGGGTCTTGAATACAGATAATATTATCACTACTTACATTTTATACTTGACTATAACTAAAAGCAGACTGACTCACTGTCCTTATTCAGATCATCTGATTCCTACCTCTTTCGTCCAATGTGCTGTGTCTCAAATTGAGAATACTCAGTTGAAATCTCTAATTACTACTTATTTTTGTCGATTTATTTATATTTTACAAATCCTTTTAAATATTCGTTTTTATATTTTACAGATCCTTTTAAATATTTGTATTTGACTACAAGTATATTAGTACCTGTTCACATAATTATTGTCCTTGTTTATTGTGTCTGTTTATTAGAAAATAATATATTGACTTTTGTCATTTTACCTTTATACCTTAGTATCTTATATTAACATGTCACTTACCTTTTTACATGATATGTAGATTCTTATTAAGAATTCTTTAAAATTTATATCCTTTTTAAAAAGCTGCATATCACACATAAATATTGTATTTAACTTTATGCTTAGCTTGAACTCATGGTAACATCAGTGTTTTTATATGTTAAATTTTTAATTATAAGTTTTTCGTTTGATTCATATTTTATTTTTCTGTCTTATCTTTCAGGATATTTTTCAAGAAGATCTTACTAATATCATACTTTCTAAATTTGGAATATTGGAGAATACCTTTATGTTGCCTTTTTTACTTAAATGTTAGCTTACTGGGCAAAAAATATTTGGGCCTTATCCTGTTTTCTTCACCACTTCATCCTTCATTATCCCATTGTAGGATTTCTCAATGTCAGCACTATTGATATTTTCTTCTATATAATTATTTTTTCCATGGGGGTGGCACCCGATAAATTAGTAGTTTTTAGCAGCATCTCTGGATGTTACTCATTAGATACCAATAGCACTTAGCCCAGTGTGACAAACAAAAAAATCCTTGGATGTTGTCAAATGTCACTGGGCATGGGGGGTACCTCTGTTAACAACCAGTGTTACTTTGTGAAATATGGTGTTGCTATGGGGAAACCTAAAATCAAAGTGCATTTTTATTTTTCCACATTGACTCTGATGTGCACTCTTTAAATCTGTGTTATGAAGTCTTTATTTTTAAATTTTACTAGTTTAGAGAGTGTATGTCTTAAATATGGTAGAATTTTTCTGATTTTTGCCCCTACCAACATGCTTTTTTGTTCACAGATTTATATATCCCTTTGAGTTTTTTCTTCTGTTAAATTTTTAAGTTAGTTTTTTCCTTATATATTCTTTCTGTTCCATTTTCATAATTTCAATTGGACTTAACTTAAATTGTCTGATTTCAATAACTGTGATTTCATCTCTATTCAAATATTTTTTTTGTCTTTTTTTTTTGGACATGTATTTGATTTATAAAGTATATTCCTTACTGAAATCCTAAGTTAGTTTAAATTCCTGCCATATAATTAGATACCTAAGATAACTAACATAATTTGTATTCCTTAGGTATTTTAGTGTTTCAGTGTTTTGTATGTGTGTATAATTTTTTGGGGGGAGATAACTTTTCTTAGCAATTGTAAAGATGGTTTTAGGGTATTGTTTTATACATTTTATCTGTTATATGTTCACTAAGGGCTATTTTTGGGAGTTAAAAATGTCAGGAAAAAAATGAATTTCTGCTTCAATTCCCTTTCAATCTTGTCTCCTCATGTAGGCTACAGTGATTCCTATTTTATTTTATTTTAATTTTTGGTTTTGCTTTTACTTATGGAAAACTGATGTGTTGAAATTAAGAAAATATTTATAAGTTTTACAATATTATGCTTTATTACTATTTTTTTCAATTTTTATAATCATAAAACAATATTTATGAAAATAACCTAGAACTTCCATTAGATTATTAATTACTGTTTCAAAACAACTTAGTAGGTTCTTAATTTTTTTTTTATAGATAACAAAATGAGGGACAGTGTTCACAAAATAAATTAGGCAGGGAGATACTAAGATACTAATAATTGTTTAATATAGTAATACTATAATTATTACTTTTAAACCTTATTTTTACCAAATTGCCTAATTTTTACAAAATGGCCTTATATTTTAGTTCATTCATTTTTTTTCAGGTATTAATAAACTTTATGATTTGTAAAAAAATATTCTGCTCTATTCTTGAAAGAAATGGTAAGGTGTAAAATATATTAAAAATGTGAAATAAAAGTCACTTTGGTTTTAACACCAACTACCCTTGAATATGTTTAGATGTTTCAGGAGGATTTGGTTAATATAGCAGAATCTAGTATTTTTTTTAAAAGTCTATGCTTCTTTTTTTTCCTTTTATTAAGTCATATATACATAGATCATGAATACATTTATGCATATGTGTGGTACAATGTGTTGATTTTTTTATACAATATGACGTGCTTACATGAAACCAATCAAAATAGCTTTCGCCTCATTTACTTGATTATTGTGTTAAGACATTTATGTTCTACACTTGACAGATTTGAGTTGTACCCTTGCAACATGCTCCATAGGGGTGGTCCCACCGTTCACCCTCCCACTATCAAACCTCACCCCTCCCCACTCTTCCCACTTCATTTCTCTTCTTCATTCTGAGCTATAGTTATGATCTATCTTTCATAAGAAAGTGTGAGTAAATGTAAATTGGTTTCATGAAAGTACTGAGTACATTAGATATTTTTTCTTCTATTCATGAGACACTTTACTTAGGAGAATATATTCCAGCTCCATCCATGTAAACATAAAAGAGGTAAAGGCTCCATCTTTTTTTAGGCTGCATAGTATTCTATGGTATACATACACCACAACTTATTAATCCATTCATGGCTTGATGGGCACTTGGGCTGCTTCCATGACTTGGCAATTATGAATTGAGCTGCAAATGCATAATCTGGTGCAAATATCTTTGTTCCAAAGTTATTTTTGGTCTTTTGGATATACTCCTAGTAGAGGAATTGCAGGATCAAATGCCAGGTCTATTTTTGATCCCTGAGTGGTCTCCAAACTTCTTTCCAAAAGGAAAATATTAGTTTTCATTCCCACCAGCAGCGCAGAAGTGTTTCCTTTTCTCCACATCCATGCCAACATCTGTAGTTTTGGGATTTTGTGATGTGGTCTATTCTTACTGGAGTTAGATGGTATCTCAAAGTGGTTTTGATTTGCATTTCTCTGATGATTAAAGATGCTGACCATTTTTTCATGTGCCTATAGACCATGCACCTGTCTTCTTCAGAGAAGCTGTTCACATCTCTCGCACACAATGAAATGGGATCACTTGTTCTTTTCTTATTAATAATTTTGGGTTCTCTATGGATCCTGGTTATCAGACCTTTGTCAGAAATGTAAACTTCAAATATCCTCTCCCATTCTGAGGGTGGCCTACTTGCTTTATGTACTGCATTTTTGGATGTTTGTTATTTAAATTTTCATCTAGGTTAATGTTGGATCTTTGGGGAACAGTAATGACTTCCCAATTTTCATATTTTTCTTGCTTTGTTTCTTTTTCCTTTTTTTCCCTTTTTTTTGCAGTTTTTGGGCAGGTCTGGGTTTGAACCCACCACCTCCGGGATATGGGGCCAGCACCCTACTCCTTTGAGCCACAACGCTGCCCTTGCTTTGTTTCTTAATGACATTGTCATTGCTTTAATATGAATACAATAAACAGCACATGATATTTACCAAATATTTCTTATGGATAGCCATAGTATCCACTTTTTAATCACAATAAGTATATGAATAAATCTATGCAATTAAACTCATAAAAATATTTAGTTATTTTCCTTTTGCTTTAGATAAGGAGCAGCCAAGAGAACAAAGAATAATTTTACTTAAAAGTTAATGAGACAAAAATAATCTATCTTTCTTTTTGTTACAAGGGCAAAATTTCTCATGGGATATTGAACAGAGCAGTTGTAGGGAGATATGAGGCTGATATTTTCTCCTTAGCATAGAGTCTTTTGCATTTAAAAATAGATTTCTATTTATAGCTCACATTATCCATAACTAGAGGTTAAACTCAAGCACTACGTTTGTGGTCGTTTCTTTGCATCACAATATTTTGCATGTTTTATAGTAAGTAAGTGAGACATATTCCAATTAGCTTAGATTTGAATTAATTCAAAAAGAAGAAATAATCTCTTATCATAGTTTGTAAATGGAAAAATTGAAAAGTTAATAAATGCCATTTTAGTAGAGATTCAATTGTAAAGTTTTTAATGACCATGTTTTATTTACTTAAATAGATAAAGTTGATAATTGCAAGGTTAAAATATATATATTTGCTTTACACACACACACATATATATATATATACACACACACACACACGTATATGTATGAAATAGATGGCTTTTCAGGTAAAGTTTTAAATGATTCTTTTTTTTGTTTGTTTTTTCCTGAATGCTGCCTGTTTATTCTGAGAAATATGAGGAAAAGAGAAATGAAAGCATAGCTTTGGAGTAACTATAGATTCTTACCCAACAAGCGACCACAGATACTGAATCAGATGTAAGTTAGAGAAAGAAGTGCTGCAGTCAGCCAGGGACTTCACAGAAGAACATTGTGAAGTAGAGAAGGAAGAGAACAAAGGAAAAAAATATCAGTAAGGATCAAACCCAGAGACACTCAGGGCCTAACAAAGGGGCAGGGGGAATCTCTCTTTCTCCTACTCCCATTTCTGTCATGTTTAGCAGGCTGATAATCTACTTGGAAGCTTTTCCACCCTCATAAGCCTAAGCACCATAGTAATAAAAGAACTGTGGGTAGAACTTGCACCATCCCAGAGCTTGGACATTTTGTGGAGGGCTGCCCTTTAAAGAGTGTGACAAAAAGCCAGCTTTCTTTCCATTCAGACTTTCACTCTCCTCGATCCCTCCCTTGGTCCCTGAAACCAAGACAGAACTTTGAGCCAAGAATATGGCAATTCACTACTTCTTTCCAGCTCATGTGTTCTCCAGTCATAGATTTACACAGAGAGTGGGACCCATGCCTTTTCCCCTTGAGTATCTGCATTTGATCAATTTTGAAGCTTCCTGCCCACTAGCATTCCATTGATGAACTGAATTCTACCCTGAAACAACAAAAGTTGGCTGAATGTATGTACAAAAACAACACAAGTATGTGCTGACTCTAGGAAACACATCTCATCCACAAAAAGAACAGACTTAATGTGAAAGGATGGAAAAAATATTCCACACAAATGGAAATCAAAAGAAGGAAGGTGTAGACATTCTCATATTGGATAGCATTGTCTTTAAGCCAAAAAAGGTAAAGAAAGACAAAGAGGGTTATTGATCATGGTAAAGGTAGCAATTCAGGAAGAAGACATATCACCTCTAGATTTATATACACTCAAAGCAGGCACTCCCAGATAAATAAAGCAAATTTGACTAGAGCTAAGCAAAGGAATAAATAGCACCATTGTAATTGCTGAGGATTTCAACATTCTACTGTCAGAACTCCACACATAATCAAAGCAGAAAATAAATAAATAATGGATTTAAGCCAAACTCCATATAAAATGGAGCTAACAGACATTTACCTAACATTCTACCTTAAAACTATAGAATACATGTTCTTCTCAGCAACACATGGGAGATTCTCTAAGATTTATCAAATAGGCCACAAAACAGGTCTTAACAGATTCAAAAATATCAAAGTCATACAATGTGCCTTCTCAAATGACAGCAAAATAAAACCAGAAATCTGTGGCACAGAGTTGGAGCTGCTCTCAAATACCATGTGATGTTTCTGGTCTATGGGATGTCAAGATGGTGAAGAAAGCCAAGATGGGGATGAAGAAGAAAGTGAATCACCTAGGGAAGATTGGTGAGGCAGACAGGCATGTATTTGACATGAAACCTAAGCACTTGCTCTTCAGGAAGAGGAAAACTGGTAAAAAAGACAGGAGATAGTGGCTTCCCCTGACAGGGTAGATAGGCTCTTGATGTTAGTTTCCTGGTTTGGTCTGGTGTTTCATGAATTGGAAGTTGTAATTTGTAAGCTGAGAAAAACAACAAATGCAACTGTCGCACTTGTTGTTTTGCTAAAAGGTATGGTTAACCCTGTTGATATGGGAATTTTAGGCACTGTATAACATTTCAGCTATTTTAGTAGACAAAGCTCCTGCATTTAATGAAGTATTGATTGCCTCAGATTTGCAAAACTGGAATGATTATTGGGATGACTATATTGTTTTTTGATGGTGAAGAACCTTATTTTTCACCAAAGAAGGAACTTGTGCTTCGTTACCTGTGAATAGTTTTTTTTTCCCCCATAAACCTCTTTTTATTTAGATTTAGAATCATCTAGTGACTGAACACAGATTAACCAACTGGGGCTTCAGAGCCACACCAGGGCTCTTCTGGCTTCCACCCTCAGTGGCCTGGCTAGTTGGCCCTTGGGTGCTGGTTGGTCATTGTGCTTCAAAACATTTTCCAGCTGAAGGCCATAACTGCAGTTTTCAGAAGATGTGCTTTGGCCTCAAGGGACTGGGGTGGGAGGTCCTTTGTAGAAAAAGTGAAATTCCCAAGGGACACATTTTGGGCATTTCAGGGTTTCTTGGCGAGGGTGAGCCCGTGCAGAAGGCATCTCCACTTGGTATGGGCAGAAGGCTTCTGTTCTCACTGCAGGGATAGGAATGACGAGTTTGTGAGTGTGTCAACCTGTGCTTAAATACTCTATTAAATTATTTTCCAGTCGAAAACAAAACAAAACAAAAAAACAAGCTACACATCTGATAGAGGGCTAATATCTAGAAATACAAAAACTCAAGCAAATCAGCAAGAAAAAACAAACAATCCTATTAAAAAGTAAAGAAAGGATATGAGCAGAAGTTTCTCAAAAGGAAGACAAATATACAATAACCATAAAAATAATGCTCAATATCACTATCATCAGGAGAAGCCAAATTAAAACCACAATAAGACAGCACATTAGCATAGTCCTTGTGGACTAACAGGCATTTCCTACCATCATTTAGTTTCAGGATTATCAAACAACCACACTCTCTACTAATTTGGCTTTTCAAATAAACAAGATGTTTTGATTGTTTTAGCATTATGAGTTTCATTATTTTTCAATATGAATAGTCAACAAAGAATTCATGTACATGCACAGAGAACAAAATCCATCAAAGCAATATTTCACATAAACCCATTGATGTAGGTTAAAGAGAGCCGGATATAAAGATAGAACAGTTTAAACAGAGGTAGAAATAGATATATGGTTATAGTGGTAATAGTTATCTTCATTATACTATGACATTTTGAAAAATACTTCTTGAATTTTCTAGCTGAAGTAAGTAATTCTTTCTCATTTTGTAGCATATGCTGATCAAATTAAATACAGTAACCAAAGCATGTTTATTTTATGTAGTGACATTGGATAATTTATAGTGTTCAAATCTCAATGGCTAACAAAACAAAAGCTTAATTTTTGTTTGTAGTATGTATTCAACGTGGGTTAGTTGGAAAAATCAATAGTACCACATTCTCACTCAGGAAATTCATGATGACAGAGTGCCTATTTGGTACTTTCATGACTGCCAAGACAGTGAAAATAAAATGTGAGAAATTGTTCACTGACTTGGAAGTCCTCCACCTTGAAGAGACACATGTCCCTTCTACTCACATTACATTGATCAATAGAAGTCCCATGTCACATTCTATTTCAAGTGAGCAAGTATAATTTTACCACGAACCTTGAAGGAAGAAGCAGAATTATTGTTAGAATACCACTAATGATAACCTTGGCTTACTCTCCCATTGGCAAATAGTTGATTAATTTTTTTTTTTCAATTCAAAATGCATTAACCTCATCCCATGAGAAAGAACTCTGTTCAATCATAACGTGAGGTTCAAATTCTGAGTTCTTTGCACTGCATGAGGTATATATATTCTTTAACAAATAATAATACACACTAGATACTATATTAAGTCTATCTCTTGAGAGATTCAGTAATTAAAAAGGTAAATTTTCTCTTCCGAAACACCCAATATACAATGGGATTATAGAGATAGGATGGTCCTGCAAAAACAATGTCATACCAAAAATGTTAATGATCAATGGGAAGCACAGTGACACCAGTATATGATATATATTTTGATAGGAATGCAATAGTGCTCAGTAACATTGCTTATGAGCCCTTGGTTTTATTACTAGGATAGAAATCTGCATTCCCAGTTTCTCTCTATTAGAGATACTTTCTTGGAGGTAGGGGATGACCATCTTTCTTTATCCACTGGCTGCCCAGGGATGATGCACAAAGAAAAGATAGTTATTTCAAATCATTTTAAAATCTTTTGGACAAGGACAATGATTTGATGAGCAGGCAACTCATAATTGATATGATTCTATTCACTTCCATATGAAAACAACCACTTACACAGTTATTTTTATGGAACAATTTCTTAGAGTTTCCTTATAATTTGCATTCCTCTTTTTCCTTTCCTCCCTCCTTTATCTCTTCTTAATAACTTATTGAATATATCTTGATCATATGCTTATTTTGCAAATTAAATAAGTCACCATAGTATAATTATTTTATGAAGGAACATTGGATCCTTTATAGTGTTAACACTTCAGTGGCTAAAAAAACTATGTATTCAACAGAGGTTAGTTGGAAAAATTGATTTTTTATCTTTTAAGGAGATATGTTTGTTTATTTAATTTTTTTTAATTGAAAAGATTCTTAGCATCCCATCTTTAGTTGGACTTTTACTCTGAGATACCTAATCTGTTTAGAGGTACAGCTATGGATGTGAGTCTATATCTTCGACTTCCTCTTTCTTGATAATACTCAGTTATAGTTGGCTTTTGTTGCTCAAAATATTTATTTGTATATTTTACCATTTGATGTTGAGAAATATTTTCATATTCTAAACATTCAAGACTTTGATTGTAGAGGCTCCTTCTACATTTTTCTTGCTCACAAATGGTAAATTCCTTTTGAGGTTGTCAAACAAAACTGATCATTGACTTCCTACTTTCTGTTTACAAACCCAAGGCAACAAGTAAATACATTTTGAGTTCTTCAATTTATTTCAAGTAACTATATTGCCAAAGTTTTTCCAATTCAAAAATGGTGACTTCAATCCCCATTCATATCATATCATATCATATCATATCATATCATATCATATCATTTATTCATCATTGCTGCTCTGCACTTCACATGATTCCACATGTTTTAGCTATTTTGTTGTTATGACATCATCACGTTAAATTTAGGTACCAATCAGGATAGAGTCATGTATTTACTAAAATTTCCATAATAAAATTTAACAGACTGTGTGGCTTAAATAAATTTATTTTCTCACAGTTCTGAAGGCCAGAATTACAAGAATAAAATGTTAGTAGGTTTGGTTTCTTCTAGGCCTTTGAAGATGGCCACATTCTTGGTGTGTGGTCACATATGTGGTCTTTCCTCTGTGCACATGAGTCTCTGATGTCTCTTTGTATATCCAATTTTCCTTGTCTTCAAAGGATATTAGTCAGATTCAATAAAGACCTATGATAAGCACCTCATTTTAACTTAATCAAATTTTAAAGCAATTAACTCCAAATACAATCATATTATGATGTAGTAGGGGTTTGAGCTTCAAGATATGAATTTGTGAGGGACACAATTCAGAACACAAGGCTAGGTTAGGGTGAGATAAGAGATAACACACACACATCTCAATGACTTAATATAGGCCTAATAAGATTTTTATATAAAAAAATCTTTATCTAGATATCAAATACTTATGAATTTGATTTGAAGTCCACAGGAGTTACCCTGTGTGCTTGCTGAATCAGGGAGTGCTTCTGCTACAAAATTCTTCAACTTAGCCATTGTAGCACTAAAACAACAATAGACAAATATAATCTGATAAGCATGATTTTATCTACAAAATAAGTTATAAACAGGGTTTGGTTTACAAAGTATAGTTTGCAGACATTCAACAACAGAGGTTTATTTTTCACTCTCTCTTCAATCTGTCCCAATTCACCTTAAAGGCACTATTTTAAGTCATCCTCACTCAAGGACAGAGAGTGAGGTCACTTCTACTTATGAATGAAGTGAGTGAAAAGTGGAAATGTTTTGTAAGCAACACTATTGATGTTATTAGTGTTTGTCTAAAAATGATGCTGCTTCAGTAATTAACTTCTAAATGCTGTTTATATGAAAATTAAAAACTCCCTCTTCCAAAATGAAATGTAAGCTCCATGAGGGAGAATGTACTGTTTTGTTTATTTCTGTATCTTACAATATAAGGTAGTTTGTGGTGCATAGTAAATGTCTGCTAAATATTTATTTGGTGAAGAAATGATTATCTCTGTGGAGTGAAAATATAACATTTCATTAAAAATTCATTTTTTTAACTCACTGTATACAACACTGGCTGAGGAATTCTTTCCATTATAGAGAAGCTGATTTACTATTAGAGGTATTATAAATATCTTCAAAAAGGAATTTAAAATTTCCTATTTTTCCTTTGTGGATATTTATTTTTTATTTTAGGCATTATTTCCCTTATAGTTATAAAAGGAGGTAGGGCAGAGCCTTTATAATGATTCTTAAAGACTACCCTCTTTGAAAAGAAGACATCTGGTACATGTGTAATTATTTATGATACCTGATAGGTAATTTTTTCCCTTTAATCACATTATTTGAAGTCCAACCTCTACTTTTTTTTCTTTTAATTACATTATTTATTCCCCTCATTTTTAGCTATGTTGGGCTTATTAAATCCTAACATAGTTTGTAGTCATTAATAAGCCTTATTTCTCATTTCTGTAAATTTCTAAAATTATTTCTGACATAAGTACAAGTTCAGAAATATAGGCTATATTTTCAGAGTGACATCATCAAGATGTCATAGCCATTGTTCCCTCACAGAAATGTTAAGTTTAACACAGGATACGGAGCAAAATAACTTTAAGAGAAGCCCCAAATAATCCAGTTAAGAATTTTCTATATGCCAGGTTTCTATAAAACCAAGAACAGCAACACTGGATAATAAAAGCAGTTTTACTTAACATATGTAAACTTATCACTCAGGGGAAAAAGAATAGAGCACGCTGCTGCCAAAAACTCAAACTTCATTGCACTGCCAGAGGGACCAACTTCTGCCTCATCCCACCCAGAGTGCTGATGGAACCAGAATAGTTTGGATGCCTACGCTCAGCTAAGAATAAAGAAAAGAAGGGCAACAACTTATTGCAATTTATATGGCTCATTGTGAATGGAAGAAGGTGCAAAATCTGATACCAGAAGGAAAGGAGAGGAGTGGAATGTGCCTCTAACATATTGGCATGTGTGCAGCAGACAAAAATCCAAAGGAGCAAAAAATTATGGGCTCCTGAAAGAAAAAAGCAACAAGTAAATCCTCCTAATTAGGAATCTACGCATAGAATTCTAGTGAAGACACAGCCACAGACAAGGTTGGAGAGGCCACCAGAATTTACAGCAGGGCATTAATTGATAAAGGCATTTCCATATTGAAGCTAATCTTTAAAAACTAGAATGAGTGTTAAAACCCTATCTTATGTCTAAAATTATAATTTAAAATCAGTTAATGAATATGTTTTGTGACTTATAAACATAGAAAATATAACAAACTAACAAACTCACTTATTATTTAAACCATATGCTCAGTGATCTTTTATAACAAAAACTGTTCTGTGAGAGTGTTCACCATACTCCCTGGGCAAAGGGCTCTTCTACAACTTGAACTTTACCTTGGTAGTGAGAACATTGTAACCTAAAAACTTGTACCCTCATATTAATTTGAAATAAGAAAAATACTCCATACACCTAAGGTAAATGATTAAAAAGTATTCTCTTTAGTTGGGTGCAACTAAAGTGAATACTTTGGTAACTAAAGTGTTTTTGAAGACAGGGCACACTTCTTCACTTTGATTCCATTGAATATAATTGCATATTATTGACTCTTACATATTTCTCTAGTCTTATATTAAATACTCTGATATATGAACAACTATTATGTTCCCTTTGCTCTCAGAGACCCACATTATCTTTGCCTTCAACTAAACTAACCATTTCACTTAGTATATGTATCAAAATATCATGTTGGACCGCCTTAAATATATACAATTAAAAATGTAACTGTGCTCTATTCTTATAGGTTAAACATGCAGCTACACTTGAAGTCAGAGCCTAACAGAATTATAAAGATAGATTGTTTGGGTATTTTCCAAGTGCCTAATTACTTTCTGTTCTTGCTTCGGTTTGGCTATTTATAGCTCATCAATAAGATGAATGAAAGCAAGCCTATTAATCTCTCTTTTCTAAACCAGGGGTCAGCAAACTTTTACATTAAAGGACCAAACAGTAAATATTTTTGACTCTGGCTACTACAGTGTCTTTTGCAACTACTCATCACTGACATTGTGCCATAGGAGCACAGGTGATATGCAAACAAATGACTGTGGCTTAAATAAAACAAAGTAATACTTTTTGTACAAAATAGGTGTTGGGCCAGATTTGGCCCATGGGTGGTAGTTTGGCAACCCCTGCCCTAGAACTGTGCTATTTAATAAGTGAGCCTTTAGATACATGTCTATTCATATCTAAATTGCATATAATTAAAAAACTTTAAATATCTTTCTTTTCAGTCATCCTAGTCATTTTCCAAGTGCCTACTAGCCACATGTGTGCCCCTATATTGGGCACTGTATTTTTAACATTTCCATCATGATAGAACTTTCTACTGGGCAGTCCTATGGTCTAAACCAACTTACTTGGTATTGCCAGTCAGGTTCGATCCTATTCGCTGAATTCCTAAAATAAACCTGACTTCAGGAGAACATATCTCACCTATAGCCTTGATTGACTTTATTGTCTGTCTTTGGATTAAATTTGCTATCATTGATTCAGTATTTAAGGAATCAAGAATGATTTCTAAATAAATCACTTGTTTTGAAATAATGATTATTTTACACTCTACACTATGTCTCTGACTGCTTGCTTTAGTTTAGTTTTTTTTTTTTTTTTAGAAAAGAAGTTCTGAAATATGAAGGTCTTAATTGCAATAAATTCTTCCTAGTGTGCTTGTTCAAACAGTATTATAAGCTGCCCAAGGCTTAAATTTTTTTTTTTTTTAAGAAACTCTTAGATACTGTCAAAGGTCCTAGTTTACAGTATTTGGTTGAATCAAAATAGTTTTGGATTCCTGCTTTGATTGCCCTGGCTTATCCTGTGCAGTAGATGCCTTTGTGCTGATTTTTGCCAAAACTCTGTCAGGATAATGAAACTTCATTCAAGTTTAGGTAAACATGCCAGAAATTAGACATCCAAATGAAAGCAGTCTATGCCAAAATAGGTTGGAAGTTCTCCATTTTTTCAATGATGCTGCCATTACTTTAAACACTTCAGAATTAATCCATGAGAATTGGCTTTACAACCTAAACAACATAGAATTTAAAAAGTGAAGCATGATCCTTAATTTATAATGGGGTTACATCCTGACAAACCCATAGTAACTTAAAAATATCATAAATCAAAAATGCATTTAATACATCTAATCTACTGAACATTGTAGCTTAGCCTGTCCTATCTTCAACATGCATAGAAATTTATGTTAGCCTATAGATGGCCAAAATTATCAAATGCAAAGCCTATTTGATAATAACATGTTGAATATCTCTTGTAATTTGTTGAAGATATAATGAAAATAAGAACCAGAATGCCTGCCTGGATACTCATAGCATGGTTTTTACTGAATGTATATCTGTAAAGTTGAAAATTCTTAAAATTCTTAAAATCAAACCATTTTAAGTCAGGGACTATTTGTATTCATTCAGCATCTGCTGAATAGTGTATTACAGTAAGATAGTGTATAGGATGTTCAAATGTGAGAAATGGTTTTTAATCCTTAATTAGCTTACAGAATAGGGATAATGGACACATACCACCAAATTTATCTGCAGTAGAGGCAATAAGTTTAGGTGAAAATATTTTTAAAACTAACTCAAAGTTATCCATTGAATAGGAGGATGGCAAGCTCTAACATATTCTTTGTTCTTAAAATACAAGGTATGACTATAGTATTTGTGCGTTTGTGTGTCTGAAAATATAATTTTTTTTTTTTGTAGAGACAGAGTCTCATTTTATCGCCCTTGGTAGAGTGCTGTGGCATCACACAGCTCACAGCAACCTCCAACTCCTGGGCTTAAGTCATTCTCTTGCCTCAGCTTCCCGAGTAGCTGGGACTACAGGCTCCCACCACAATGCCTGGCTATTTTTCTGTTTTGCAGTTCGGCCGTGGCCGGGCTTGAACCCGCCACCTTTGGTATATGGGACTGGCGCCCTACTCGATGAGCAACAGGCACCGCCCTGGCAATAAATTTTTTAAAATTAAATCATAGGTGTGTACATTAATGCAATCATGGGGTACAATGACCTGGTTTTATATATCATTTGAAATATGTTCATCAAACTGGTTAACATAGCCTTCACCTCATTTTCTTAGTTATTGTGCTAAGACATTTATACTCTACACTTAGTAAATTTCACATTGTACCCTTGTAAAATGCTCCATAGGTGTGGTCCCACCAATTACCTTCCCTCTATCCATTCTCTCCTTCCCCTCCTTTCCCTTTCCTCCCTCCCTCTCTTCTTGGGCTATACTTGGGTTATAGCTTTCATGTGAAAGCTATAAATTGGTTTCATAGTAGGGCTGAATACATTGGATACTTTTTCTTCCATTCTTGAGATACTTTGCTAAGAAGAATATGTTCCAGCTACATCCAAGTAAACATGAAAGAGGTAAAGATTTAAACTTAAGACATGAAACTATAAAAATACTAGAAGAAAGTGCAGGGAAAACACTTGAAGAAATTGGCCTGGGCGAATATTTTATGAGGAAGACCCCCCCCTCTCCCTGCCGGGCAATTGAAGCAACACCAAAAATACATTACTGGGATCTGATTAAACTAAAAAGCTTCTGCACAGACAAAAATACAGTAAGTAAAGCAAGCAGACAGGCCTCGGAATGGGAGAAGATATTTGCAGGCTATGTCTCCAACAAAAGTTTAATAACCAGAATCCACAGAGAACTCAAATGTATTAGGAAGAAAAGAACAAGTGATCCCATCTCAGTGTGGGCAAAGGACTTGAAAAGAAATTTCTCTGAAGAAGACAGGCACACAGCCTACAGACACATGAAAAAATGCTCATCATCTGTAATCATCAGAGAAATGCAAATCAAAACCACTTTGAGATATCATCTTACTCCAGTAAGATAAGCCCACATCACAAAATCCCCAAACCAGAGATGTTGGATGGATGTGGAGAGAAGGGAACACTTCTGCACTGCTGGTGGGAATGCAAACTAATATGTTCATTTTGGGAAGATGTTTGGAGATCACTTAGGGATCTAAAAATAGAGCCTGTCACTTGATTCCTTCAATTCATTTACTAGGTGTATATCCAGAAGACAGAAAATAATTTTTTAAATGTTCACTGGTCTGCTAAGTAACAAAAAGTCTAATTTGCATAGATGGCCTTTTCATATTTGTATTAAAATACCTTATATTATAATTTTGAATACATGGATAGTGGCTAATACATAAAACACAAAAGTCATTACTTTATTACTACTTGAAAGTTTTCTGTATAGTCAACTATAACTATTTTTCTTAAAATTGCCTTCACTAAATGACATGCTTGAAAGGTTTTTAAGGGTTAAATTATTTGTGGAATGATTAAACAGTACAAAGATAGATAGTATATTTGTATACACACATGTAATTGAAAGAGACAGAGACACTAAGAAAATGAATGGCATCAAAGACTTTTCAAAGTATTCATTTATTGGCTGTGTTCCAGACGAATTAAAATTAGTAATATAAAATAACTATTTCTGGCCTCGATGTGTAGTGTTAAGTAGAATTTGTTTAGGTTGTCTGTTCCAAAGAGCTATTTTATGCAATGGTATTTCTAAAAGATAATTTAAACTCCATTGCAAAATAAAAGTGTATGAGAAATGAAAAAGGCTTATGCTGAAGTATGAAAAACAATGTTATGACTTGAAGAGGAAAAAAAGCAGGCTATAATGAAATGCCATGTCCCAGTGCAACATCCATATTTCATGTATTTAAATTTTGTGTTTGTCTTTGACTGTATAAGTAAAGTATATCCTTTAAAAAAGAAAATATTGGAAGAAAAATTGCTGTTAGGGCCTAATATATCTAAATATCCTTCTAGATATTTACAAAGAAAAGGCCAATATTCCAATACAAATAGGCAATGGATAAGCATGTCATAAAGAGAAACTTTGTGGTGAATTCAAAAATAAAATACAGGGGCTTATATGTTACTAATCATGAGGGAAATGAAGATGAAAACATGAGACCACATTTTTTTTATTGTCATGGTTCATATATGTCTGATGATATCTAATATTGTCAATGTGTGATAAAAATCATCAGTCTTATTTTCTAAGGGCAGGCGGGTAAATTCTCAGACAGACACAGCTCAGCTAAACTTTCACTTGCTTTAGCGTGGGAAGGGTTTTATAAATAATCATGTTTAATTGTAGAATTCTCATCTGTTTTCCTGTCCTTTCAAGCATCAAGTCTGCTAAATGTTTAGTTACATGATACTTTTCAGGAAACTTGAAGCCTGTCTATTGGAGTCTAAAGAAGTTTCATTTACTTTGTTATTTAAATTTCAATTATTTTAGTACCTCTGTTTATCCAAAATCTCTGATCCTAGGTAATTCCCCCTACATTCAAAAGAAAGTTTGGATCCCACCAAATAGATAGAAGTGGAAGGTCTAATTGCTACCTTTTCCTTCATTCATGACTTTACTATTTGAGTTATTATAACAAGGTGCTATTAAAATAAAATTGAATAAACTGTGATTAATAAAATGTGATTAGTGTAAATTCTACTAATCATAATTTAAGTTATGCAACTTCCATGATTAAAACTTCCATGATGCAGGCTAGGTAATTCTTTGCTTTCTGTTATTATTACAAAAACATAAAGGCAAGAGTAAGCCTTTATAATTTTTTGGTTTAAGCTTTAAAGTGTTGGTAAATATTAGATGTGGATAATCTCATGGCATTAATGTATGACAATGACGCATTTATGGAATTTTATTACCAGAACTTGTAATTAGTAGTAAAGATACGACATATTCTTTCATCACTTCTCTTTTCCTTACAGAAAACAAACTGTAGAGGTTATAAAAAAAGACTAATAAAGATATTGACACATAGTGCTTTGGATAATTGCTCTTCAACTCTCCAAAAATGTTCTCCTTTCATTTTTTTTTTTAAATTATTTTGATTAACTCTAGGAGAAAATCTCATAGTCCTAACTACTAACAGCAATATGCCCCTCTTAGTTATACCATCTGACAGGAGTTTATACCATCTGACAGGAAGTAGTTGTTTTAAGAGAAAAACGAAAGGAGCAAACTTATGTGTCATAGAAACATAAATATTTGTCAATTTGAAATAGGAGTTGACTTCTACTTAATTTTGCTTAGGGTAACTAATAATTTAAGTAAAAATATATTTTATGAGACTTTTCAAAAATACACCATAACCTCGTAAATCTTACTAAGTGAGTTTAATTCAGAGTGATAGAGGTACCACATTCTTTACTTAAAATATATATTTCAATTCTCACAACATTTGATACCCCTCTTTGTTAAACAAGCATGAACAGAAGGTGTTTAAAGAGATACATGAAGTTTGGAACAGTATTGAAAATATTTACTTATGAAGAAAGCATCATTAGCTATTGCACAGTTGCCCCATTATTCATCACATCCCAGCATAGAACACAGGGATCTAAAATGTTCATACCTTTTAGAATTCAGGAGAGACACCTATGTCTTTTTACTTAGGGCCTATACATTGCTGATAGCAGAAGACTTTGCCTTGCCATAGTCAGGGACTGAGGTCCAATCATTGTGGTTGGGGGTTGGTCCTCCACCTCAGCATCCTACCAAAACTAATTGTGCCAACATTTAGCTTTTGCTGGTCCCCATGAAGTTTTGCAATAGGACACACTTCTCTCTATAAGATCACCTTGTTACCAATTATTCTTGGGACAAGTTAATACTAATCTGAGGTGCAAAGAACTAAGTAGGTATTAGCAACACTTAGAAATGGCAAGAAACTGATTTTAACAGTGCAGAGCTTCTTCCATTACCAGAGAACTCAGACAAAAAATCACCAATGAATAAAATGGATCTTTGATTGTTTGCTCTGTCTCTCACTACATTTTATATCCAGGTGTCTTTTACCAGCTCTGATAGTCAGCCAATGCCTCATACAGATATTCTTGCATAAAGATTGTCCCAAAGTGCAGAAAGACATCCACGGAAAACTCACTTCTATCTTTCAAAACAAGGTACCCATTACTTTTGTATTATTTGTCAAGAAATAATATGTGCCAGACACTTAGCTAAACAATAGGGAGATAAAAATAAATAAGTCAAGAACTCTTGTAAGGGTTATTTTGGAGAGAAACATATACACTTATGGATCACCAGTGTTAGGCAATCTGGGGAAGAGATTGGAATAACTTACAGTAAAGTATTAAAATATGAACTGTGCTAGGCTTAAGTTACTGAGGTTATTTACAGTTTGACAAAGTCTATTAATTCAAATTAATTTTTATTGGATACAAATATAAACTTTTGGAATTATTTTAAGATAGTACAATGTACTTCAATCACTTTTTTTAAAAGACATTTTCTAACCCCCTAAACTTATATTAGTGTAAGTAAGACTCGACGAATTTATCAAGTGTACAAAAAAAAAAAAAAACAATAACCCAAAACAAAGGGCAAGAACCAAGGTGTGCCTTTGATGATATTTTGAGTTAATGGACAGGAATTCACACCCCTAAAGTATTGAGGCCACGAGAAGCCTTGTTGCAATGATTACCAATGACGTAACTTACACTGTAAAATAATATCTTCTTCAATGGAGATTCTTATGGTAATCATCACACAGATGTTACTCAAATAACCTTCCCTTGATTCAAACCAGAAAAGGATCATATGAATAATCATATTTATTTTTAGAATTCCCATTCTACATTCTTCTCTCTATTCAAACATTCAATCTGATAACTCAAGCTATATCAGGAGAGAAAGATCCCCACTCAACTTTCTGTAACAGTTACATGGCTCTTTTAAGGAAACTTGATGATTATTTGGGGAGGGGATGGTCTATGCAGTTCCACTTTCTTCGCTATGTAAATTGTAGTGACTTTTACTGCCTCAGACCTCCAGGAAGCCCTAGCTACTTCTTCACAGTAGTTCTGAGAGTCTCTGGGGTCAGCCAGTTTCCTGCAGAATATTGTTTTGTCTCCTGGGCTTGCCATCTCTTTCACAAAGCTACTCCAGCTGCATTTGGGTTTTTCAGTCTTATATTTGGACATAGCAATGACACATTAGAGAAGTTCTCATGGTGTCAGCACGGTGCTGCTTTCCACACCAAAGGGGGGCAATGCTTGGTAACTGACAGCCAAGACACAGTTTATCGCATGGAGACCAGTGATGATCTTCTGGACCCATAGCCTCTAAGATCCCAAAGACCATGTTTTGAATCAAATATCATGCTATTATATTTTACCTCTCCTATTCTGTTTACTTTCCCTCCCTTCCCAGCTTCCTTTTCCTCTTATAGGACTCTTATTTCCCTAAGTGAATCAATTAATATATATATAGAATCCTGAAGGGAGCAGAGATCCTCACATTCAGATACAATGTGTGTCCAACAGAATGATTCCATGGCACGCATGTATCAGATCTCCTACTGAACGAATGTAGTACATTTTTCCTTCAAGAAAATAACGTCATAAAACTTTGTGAGAGAACGTATGTGGAAGGAAAGCATCATTTCCATTAAAATCGAAAAAAGTAAATTTTCTAGCTCTGCTCCTAGAGAGCAAGATCTTTGATGAATATTTGTTACGTTAATTGATGGCAGTTTTTTCTACTTTTCAGCACCCCTTCCAAAAGATACACTAATAGATAAATTTTAAATTTATTTACCCATATAATTTCTTTAAGTTTTGGCTTTTGATTCACATATTTTAACATATGGGGCCTTCAGAAAATTTTTAAAAAACACATATATATTTTCTGTTAAATATTACTACATGGATATCTTGAACTACTGTATTTCAAAAAAAGTATACATTAATTCCAGAGTTCCTGCCACCTCCACATTATTAACTTGTAACATGGTATTCTTCTGAGAATATCCACTGCATTTTATTTTAGCTTCCGTAATAGAAAAACATAGTTTATAAACTTTAGCAATCTGCATTTTGGAAAAACTTTATATAATTCATTTCTGAATTAAATAGTTTGCTCCAGAGAAGGAGCATGAAGAATTTTCATTTCTCAGAGGCTTAAATTCTGATAATATATTTGAATTCTTAATTCTTCTTTTATGTAAGTGCATACTAGACATATTCTTAAATTTCTGAATTTTTGGTTAAAATAGTTTTTTTCTTTTTTTTTGAAACAGAGCCTCAAGCTGTCACCCTGGGTAGAGTCCCATGGCATCACAGCTCACAGCAACCTCCAACTCCTGGGCTAAAGCAAGTCTCCTGCCTCCGCCTCCCAAGTAGCTGGGACTAAAGGTACCTGCCACAATGTCCAGCTATTTTTTGTTTATAGCCATCATTGTTGTTTGGTGGGCCATGGTTGGATTTGAACCGCCAGCTCAGCTTAGCTTCTTGAGCTGAAAGGCACCACTTGCACTAGACTATTTATTGCAGTTCAAATTACAATTGCCAAAATGCTCCCCAACCCAGGAATGGATTAACAAGCTATGGTATATGTAAATTGTGGAATACTATTCACCCATTAAAAAGTGGAGACTTTACATCCTGTGTATTAACCCGGATGGAAGGTTATTTTTATAAACCTTTGAAACCTATAATATTTCACATTATTTTTAGTAAAGCATCACAAGAATGGAGAAGCATGAATTCTATATACTCAATTTTGATATGAGGACAATTAATGACAATTAATGACATGGTGGGGGTGGGGGAAGGGGAGAGCAGAGAGAAAAAGAAGAAGGGCGGGGTGGGGAAGGAAGAGCAGAGAGAGGGAAGAAGTGAGGGGGTGGGGTCTTGGTGTGTGTTATATCTTTTGGGGGCAAGACATGATTGTAAGAGGGTCTTTACCTAACAAATGCAATCAGTGTAACCTAGTTTCTTGTATCCTCAATGAATCCCCAACAATAAATTAAAAAAAAAATTCTGAATTTTTTTAATCTCTTTTCTTGTCACTCAAAAAACAGCTTTTCATACCCTTCCTTTCTTTTTTAATTTTTTTTTAAATTTTCTTTTCCTTTTTCAGGTTACATAGTTTGTTCATTATAGTAAATTACTATTTTTTTTTATTAACTCATAGCTGCATCCATTAGTGCAATCAAGGGGTACAATGTGCTGGTTTCATATACAATCTGAAATGTTTTCATCAAACTGTTTAACATACCCATTTTCTTAGTTATTGTATGAAGACATTATTTCAACGAGCTAACAACAGGAATTCAGAGTAGGTACTGAGGCAATTTTACAGCCATCTGAAGTTGCTACAACATTCAAGTGCTTGATCAGTAGACTCAAGTCAACCAACAGGGTATAGTACAGTTTTGTTAAATGTTGAATTCCAGGGTAAGAAGCATGTGGCATGAACTCTGTATTAGACATAAATAGTGGTGCCATGTTACTCATCAGTAGGAAATCCAACAAAATCAAAAATGAAGACAACCTACCAAAAATCTGACCCTAGATAGAAGCTCTCACTGGTAGAGCTAGATGACTGATGAACCCACTGACCTGTGTGACCCGGTCCCTAGCTACTTCATGAGGCTTATTAGACTGTGCCAAACTCATGACTTTTCAGAAATATTACAAAAGTCATTTTGGCCCTTCAGTAATATATTATCTTTGAACAAATCCATACCAATATGTCATTTTTAGTCACTGTAGAATTAGTCTGTAATAGTCACTTATAATATTCTATAAACTAACAAATGTTTTCTTCCTGTAAAGATATAAATGAATTTAATAACACTACCCAAGTTATAGGAGGATTATATATATATATATATTTTTTTTCTGAAACCTCTTCATAATATTAATAAGCCTCCCCAACATTTGTAGGCTTGTATACGTTGTTATGACAGCACGGTCACACATTTAATTTGATTAGAACAATTGTCTGAAGAATGCAAATGTTGTTCTAATCATGGCCAGCAGAATACAAGGGTAAAGGGACTTAAACCACATACAGAGTATTAATGTAACTCTGTCGACTCATGGGTGGAGAATAACATGTCTTTTGAGGTGGATGCATTTTTATATATACTAAGATAGTTATGAGCCAAATGACAGGTCTGTAGTCCTATCTCTTCTGCTTATGTGTAAACAGATTTAATTTTAAAATTATATTTTGAGATACTCAGATTCTCGGGCGGTGCCTGTGGCTCAGTGGGTAGGGTGCAGGCCCCATATACCAAGGGTGGCAGGTTCAAACCTGGCTCCAACCAAACTGCCACAAAAAAATAGCAAGGCGTAGTGGTGGGCACCTGTAGTCCCAGCTACTCGGGAGGCCAAGGCAAGAGAATCACTTAAGCCTAGGAGTAGGTTGCTGTGAGCTGTGTGACACCACAGCACTCTACCGAGGGTGATAAAGTGAGACTCTGTCTCTACATTAAAAAAAAAAAAAAGAAAGAAAGAAAGAAAGAAAGAGGGTGACACCTGTGGCTCAAAGGAGTAGGGCACTGGCCCCATGTACTGGAGGTAGTGGGTTCAAACCCAGCCTCAGCCAAAACTGCAAGAAAAAGAAAGAAATACTCAAATTCTAAAACAGATACAGTACTACTCTACTGTTTCCTTTTCCAATACTAATGAATGAATTAGAAGGATTTTCCAGTTTTTCTGAGTCCTCAAGATAGAAAATAATGAATGCTCTGGCTCAGTAGTTAGAGTGCCAGCTACACACACTGGGGCTGGTGGGTTGGAACCCAGCCTGGGCCAGTTAAACAACAATGACAACTACAACAACAAAAAAAAATAGCTGGATGTTGTTATGGGCACCTGTAGTCCCAGCTACTTGGGAGGCTGAGGCAAGAGAATTGCTTAAGCCAAAAATTTGACGTTGCTGTGAGCTGTGACACCACTGCACTCTACTGAGGGCAACATAGCAAGACTCTGTCTCCAAAAAAAAGGAAAAAAAATTAATGAGTGCTCTGCTGAGAGTTAAAGAGACCCAGGACATTCCTAAACTGCCACTCTTGAGTTGCATGACCCTGTTAGGTAGTGATTACTTTGTACAACTGCTTTTTCATACGGTAAAATTACATTTCACTGAAGGCTAAAATTCCTTTATTTAATAAAATTGTATACCTCTTAAGTTTTCATAACTTACCCATCTAAATCCTAATTAGCTTGCATTTTCAGATCAAATTTTGAAAAAAAATTTTCCACCTTTATGTTCAAGTTGAACACCTTTCTTAACATACAAAACCAAATTTCCTGTAATTTGCCATTTTTTTATCAATTTGAATTAATAGTTTTATAAATTTTCTGAGTAAATTTTATTCTCTAATTGTGCCTTTCCCTTCACAGAATTCATTACAAACAGTAATTCCCGTGGAAGCAAAATGCATGCATAATAAAACCATTATCTTTATAAAGATAGAGGTCTTTCCCCTGCTTTGATATTTGAAAATCTTTTGTTGAGTTGCCGGTGAACATTGCCAAGTGATGTCACCTGCCAGCTGGAGTGATCATATGCTCCCTATTAAAGCTGAGGACCATGTTGCTGGTCAGCAGCTGAACGTGAGGCTATCAGCATGGCATGTGTTTAGTAATGGGATAAACTGCTACGGCAATGAGGCCTCCCTCCAAGAGTCAGTACATGGATTTGTATCCTTTCACACAGCGAATGCTTGTATGCAGCTGCTTCCTTATCACCCATACTGTTCCAGGCAGTGAACCATGGTGAAAATTCATGGCACAATCCCAAATCCATCCCAAGTGAAAACTCTAGATTACTTTATGATAGAAGGTAAAACCTGTCTACCAGACTTCAAAAATCACACGAACGGGTGTGATTAATTTCAGCAATTCTTTTCATCAAAGGAATTTTTCACTGTTTTTAAAACTGGAACTAAACAATAAGAGTGGGAAATTGTAACTAAAGGGATATTTTATGTATCAATAATTTAAAAGAAGAATTACCAAGTATCAATTCAAAAATTGATTAACTGTCACATAACTTCTATAGCAAATGAAAGAGAGAGAGAACTAAGTCTAACACTCAGGGGTAGACATGAAAGGCAAGAACACTCCAGGACAGTAACCAAGATCGGAAATTCTTCTCTATATTGACTAGAACATTGGATTCCATTAACATTCACCTGACCTGGCCAAATCCCCATGGATTGGACCACCTGAAGGGCCTCTATTGGAATTAACATAGAATCTAATCACAAAATGTAATTCATAATTCATGAAAATGTAAGAAAAAGTAATACAGCTATTCGAAAATAACTCTACCTTTTCCTGCTTTTGATGGCCAGTTCTAAGATATGTCTCTGGTCTCTTCCTCTTTCCTCTAAACTTCCACTCCCTTTCACTCAGGATGTCCATTAAAATAACCGTGGTATGGTTCTTATTTCTATTTAACTCAAAAATAATTGCTCCCAGAAAGAATTCTGACCTCCTGCTCCTATTCCTCCTGAGTCTTGACAACTATGTAATTTAGCAACAAGTTCTTATAAATCCTTCTATAGAGCATCTTTTCAAATCATCCAAGGATCTCCATTTCCATTTTACAGCCTCAGACCAGGCATTCTACGTCTCATCAGAGGATATGGAGGCTAAACTGCCATTTTTCTCTAATCCTTATTACATCAGCTCACGTTACTCTGTCAGAACGACCTTTCTGACAAATTAATATTTGTCCCATTTGTCATGTGCTTAAGAACCACACTGTCTGGGTCAGAGTGTTCTTCACCCGGTTGGGATTCTCCCTCCTGACTTGGGAGTTCCTCCCACGGTCCCTCCGTCTCACAGAGCTCACAAGTGGTTGGAATCCTCCCTCCTGGCTTGGGAGTTCCTCTCACAGTCCCTCCCGCCTCACAGAGCTCACACGTGGTTGGAATCCTCCCTCCTGACTTGGGAGTTCCTCCCACGGTCCCTCCCATCTGACAGAGCTCACACGTGGTTGGAATCCTCCCTCCTGACATGGGAGTTCCTCCCACAGTCCCTCCCGCCTCACACATGGTTGGAATCCTCCCTCCTGACTTGGGAGTTCCTCCCACGGTCCCTCCGTTTCACAGAGCTCACACGTGGTTGGAATCCTCCCTCCAGACTTGGGAGTTCCTCCCACGGTCCCTCCCGCGAAACAGATCTCACACGGGGTGCGAGGCAGCCCGCCTCGCTTGGGAGTGCCTCCCACGGTCCCTCCCGCCTCACAGAGCTCACACGTGGTTGGAATCCTCCCTCCTGACATGGGAGTTCCTCCCACAGTCCCTCCCGTCTCACAGAGCTCACACGTGGTTGGAATCCTCCCTCCTGACTTGGGAGTTCCTCCCACGGTCCCTCCCGTCTCACAGAGCTCACACGTGGTTGGAATCCTCCCTCCTGACTTGGGAGTGCCTCCCACGGTCCCTCCCGCCTCACAGAGCTCACACGTGGTTGGAATCCTCCCTCCTGACATGGGAGTTCCTCCCACAGTCCCTCCCGTCTCACAGAGCTCACACGTG